>CAUYSK010038129.1:0-24655 GCA_963575035.1 Avahi laniger | reverse complement strand
CATCAGCCTAGCTCACAGCAACTTCAAACTCCTGGACTCAAACGATCCTCCTGCCTCAGCCTCCCGAGTAGCTGGGACTACAGGCATGCGCCACCATGCCCGGCTAATTTTTTCTATATATTTTTAGTTGTTCAATTAATTTCTTTCTAAATTTTAGTAGAGACGGGGTCTCACTCTTGCTCAGGCTGGTCTCGAACTCCTGAGCTCAAACAATCCGCCCACCTCGGCCTCCCACAGAGCTAGGATTACAGGCGTGAGCCACCGCGCCCGGTCCTCATTTTTAATTTTTGAATTTGCTTCTTCTCACCCATAACTTAGGAGGCAGCCTAAAAATTCAAAAGTTAAAATAGCTTTCCCCTGCGACTCTTTAAACATTTGTTCGGGTTTGGTCTAATTGGCATGTTTTGCGGTTGGTTGCCTTACTAGTGATGATGCTTTCCCGAGGTTCTGTGAATAGTGATGAGTGTGATAAAAGGTATCATGGTGGGAGAAGCTTGGGCCTGGGTCCTGGCTCTGCTAATTTCCATCCATGCAACCTCGGGCAAGTTATTTAGACTTCAGGTTTCTTATCCATAAAGTAGGATAAAAATGCCGACTTCACGGGGTAATTGTGATGACAGTGCTTAGCACATGGCAGACACGACAAAAAAAACCTAGGTCCCTTTTCCTCTGCTAGCTCCATACGGAGAGCTATATGTAGCCTGACCATGCTGTATGTTACGGGCTATGGGGGAAGAGAGCATGAAACAGTCTCTTCTCCTCTCTGAACCAACATCTAAATTGTCTGTCACGTGGAACTGTTAGGGGGTAGAGAGTAAGGATACAAATTTCAGAGAAGCGAAAGACTTCGGGGGAGGTGGCCCTCAAGTTGCGTCTCCAGCGGGAGAATTCGGCTGCGGGGAGCTTGCATGGGTAGAGGTGCAGAGTGAGAAGGAGTTGGGCGTAGAGGAGGGGGGGACAGGCAAGTGAGCAGACATCGCGGTTCCCTTGGGGTTGAGGGTCTCGCTGCAGAAACGTGGGCCATGTTGTTAGAAGGTGGAAGTTAGGTCGAGTATGATTGCGTGAGAAGTTGGGCAGAGGAGTTTAGATTCAGCATAGAACAACAGGAAGCTGATATTCAGGTAACCATGGTGCCTCTCAAGTGGATTGTCTTGCAGGGTGATAAAGAGAGAGGGTTTGTATGCCTTTTGTTTTCTCCAGTGTAGAGAAGTAGTTTTAAAGCTTTCTAACCATGCTGTGTAGCATGATAAACATTTATATAAGGATCCAGTACACCCGCATGTGCTTGGGGGTATTTGTTTCATGAAATAAAAGTTTCGTGACGCGATAGTTACCGTTACTATGTGTACCACACAGGCCTGACTGCATAATTTGCAGGGTCCAATGCAAAATGAAGATGTGAGGCCTCATGCTCAAAAAGTGCTGCTAAAAGTATTTAAATATGTCTTTTTCCCCTTCTTCCTTAGACTTTCTCCTTGACCTGTCATGGTTTTTTTTTTTTTTTTTTGCTATTTATTGTCATTCTAAGTAAAGAATTAAATTAAAATTTTTAATTATTCATAGGAATTCTATGATTTATCTTTATATCATGTAATGTCGATTTTAAATGCAAACTGTAAGAGAATCTAACTCATATGAAACTAACAAAATTGCTCAATTGGTATTTCTTACTTTGTACCTGTATATGCATTTTGTTCTTATCAGAAGAGTGGAAATACTGTATAAAACAAACTCAATCATTTTTATTTAACTTCTCGATATGTGTGCATTATACTAATCCTCTCTGGTAGGCTTTCTGGTAAGTAAGGACAAAAGAAAAGGAACCTTGGGCTGCCTTAAATTTCGCTTTCCTTCTATATTGTCATCGTCAATGTAAATGGTTGGCTAATATAGGGAAGTAAGACAAGTATGAAAGAATACGACAGGACATCCTTGGTCATTCTTGTGTCTTAGAATGCCATTGCTTGCTGTCTTCCTTGGAAGCAAGTTCTGGTTTTAATGGTAAGTGTGGCCGCTGGGGCTGTCGGCCCTCCTGCAGTCTCTCACCCCTTACTCAGATGAAGACATCACATGCTTAGCTTGGGAACCACAAACACGCATATTGTGCATATGTCCTCTTCTCATGAGCGTGCTTTATGGTTTCATTGGAATTTACTCACAAAACACAAGTTGAAGGATAAAATTGAGAATTTCAAGACAGTGTCAGCAGAGCATTAAACCAGTTGGTGGGCCCTTCATAGCGTGGGCCCTGTGTGACTGCAAAGTCGCATGCCCAGGAAGCCGATCCTGGCACTGCATTCAATTTTCTGTTTTCTTTTCTTTTCTTAAAAATAACTCCAATAGTTAACCACTTATGAAACTGATGTTCCTGTCACTAATGGCTCATGATTGGCAGATTAGAAAAAACTGGTAAAGCAATTAAAAGCATGTAACTCCTGTGTCAGATTGTTACACCGAAATCCTGCTTCCACTGCTTGCTGTCTGTGCACTTGAGGGTATCTCTGTTTCTCATATGTAAACTATAGATAATAATAGTAACTACTTCATAGAGTTGTTATAAAAATTAAATGAATTAACACGTGTAACATGCATAGAGTAGTATTTATCATATAATAAACATCCAATAAGTATTAGTGAATCATCATAATTAATGATTATTAATGTTATTATTATTGTCAATTAACATCTTGCTCTACATAAATGCTAGAGAAAAAGTGTTTCTTGACTATATCAGCATTTCCACTTACCCTAAAATAGATATTTTCTTAGGATTGTCAATATTTATGTTTTGTTGTGTCTGGAAGTATATGAATTATAATAACTAAATGAAAGTTAATTTATATCACACTTAATGCAATGGAAATCTTTAAAAAATTATAGTTTAATAATAAATAATTTATTTATCATATATATTTTAAGTAAAAATAATAATTTAAAAATTTAATGACAAAATCCAATAAAAGACTACTTTTTTCTGCTTCCCCCCCAAATTAGAACGAGTAGATAATTAGCATTTCTCAATTACTTGGTAGGAAAGAAGCAACAATATCTGGAAGATATCATTCCTTAAACTTTAGGAGCCGGAATTATTCCTTTTGGAATGAAATTTTTAGATGATGAATTCTAATTATAAGTAAAATGCAAGAGGAGAATGCTTTCTATCTTTTTTCTTTTTCAAAGTTTTTATATTTATTTACTTTTTAAACTGACAGATGGGATTGTATATAGTCTGTCTTTTCTTTTCTTTTTTCTCTTTATATTATGCTTGGAAACGAACCCCAAACTGTCTTTTCTAAAATGCAACCTACATACATTTTTGTTACAGATACAGGCCAAATCAGTAAGTCATAACACTAAATGAAAAGAGCACAGAATCTGGTGGATGCTTAATCAATATCTTTTGGAGCAACATTACATTCAAGTGAGAAAAACTCTGGCTGACTTGTTTTGCTCTGTTTTGAATTTTCTTCCTTGAGAATTTCATAATAAATAGTACTATTTTATGGCTCATTTGCATATCTCCTGGCATTAATTGAGGCTATTGAGATTTCTTTTCCCATTGATGGTTTGGCATTTCATGTTGAATTGATTCTTTCAAATTTGGTACTAAATTAATATATAGTCATTTTATATCCGAATGTTTATGTTAATTGCTGATACGTGGGCGTATTTGCAGATAGGTAATCAGCTTAAAATGGAGTTCAATAGAATTATTTAAATGGACATAGGCTATTTTAAATAAAATTTGGAACATGATAGATATTGCAGAGAAAAATATCTTATGGAAAATTTGTTTTAATCAGCCATTTATTGACAACCGTTCCTTGAATTGTAGACTTTATGCATAATCAAAGCAGATATGCTAAACTGAGACGTAGTAACTTCCATTTTATGCTAAAATGGAAGATTAACCACCAATTAAATAAAGTTATATCTTTAGCAAAGCATCAACTCTGATAAAAATCTGTCATCCTCTTCAAAAATTACTGGGGAGCAGATATAAACACCTGAAATACTAAGATTCAAGAGATTTCACTTTGATTGTTAAAACAAGTAGAAACATACTAATTTGTAAATTGCTGAAAGAATTAAATTGAAAACACTCAGATTTAATGAGCGATTCAGGTATATTATCTGTGCTAATTATATTAGATAAAAATAATCCAATCCCTTTGTCCAGGATGACTGATTTGCACATTTACCCTGTAAATCACTTTATCTTGAGTGAGGACCACAGTTCACAGAGTCACTAGCACCTCAGTGTCTCAGAATTAGATTAGCTCTGAAAGTGGTTGATACTTGCTTTATGTTTATAGTTGTATTGACATTAAACACATTTTAAAACATTGTTAGTAGCTGAAAGTGAATATTGGAACCTTAGATTATTAAAACTGTTATTCAGTAATAATCAGGATTAATAACTAACTTTTAAAAACACATAGTCCATTTTTATTTTCCTATTTGACCTATGTATTTAACCCCTTAAAAGTATATACTGTGTATGTAATTTGGAAACAAATATTTAGAGAACGATTTAATTCTTATACCTTGGGTTTATCAATTAGATAAACCCAAGGTATAAGATAGATTTTGAAAATTTACAATCCTGATTTCTCTTTAGCCTCTGTTTTTTTGTTTGTTTGTTTTTTAGATTCCTTGTATGAATTCTTAGTAGTCTTCTGAAGCTAAGAAATCTTTTATTTCTCCATGGGGAATGATTGTCAATGACGTAGCCCAGGTGTGCAAGCGGAAGGTACTTTGTTGCCCGGATGGGTGCTGCCCTCTAGGTTTCTCTTCTTGTCCTGCCTCCTCCCCCACCGACCTGCGGTGGATCACCATGTTGTGATTCATTTAGGTATTTTAGCTAAGGTTCCAACTCCAGTAAATATCTGTATAGCAAGAATGACCAGTAGATTCAGGAAATATAATTCTAGTTACGTATATATTGTCCAATGAATATGATCTGTTTTGGTTCAACTTGGTCACTAGCGAATGGGAATTGTTTGAGTTTCTGCTCGAATATTTGGGTTTCATGAGACATGCTTGTGCATCAGGGACATAGGTTTAGCAAGAGCTTTACGGTGCTGACATCTGTGATAAGTTCATGGGAAGGCAGGAGTCAAGGGAGAGATGGGATTTAGTCTGCTTTCGTCCCTGCTGCCCTCCTGGCCTCAGGCCTCTGAGTTAGGTTTGGCAGGGCTGTGGCCTCTCTTTACTTCACAGCCAGTCGCAGCGAAAGAGTGGTCTGTTTATCTCGTCTTCACTTCTTCACCCCCTTTCTATACCAGAGCCCAGTATAATCTGCTTTTCACACTGTACTAAAATTACTCTCACCCAGGCGACCCTACCATGGGGATGCCCAAGCTGCGGGACACTTCGATACTGATCACTGCTTCGTTGTTGACTTCCAAGTTTCCCACAGCTACCTTGACAATCTACTCTTTTTTTTCCCCGTTACCTTTTTGCTATTTCTTTTTAATCTGAGTTTCTCTTCTGCCACCCTTTGTATGTTGTTCCTAGAATTCTGTATCCAACCATCTTCTTTTCTCATCCCAAGCTGTCGCCCAGACCCATGACTCTATCCGTCATCTATTCGGACTGTTCCCAAGTCTGTGTCCATCTCTTAGAACTTTATCCTAACTAATAGACTTGTATTCCCAACCCCTTACTGGACATTTCTATCAGGATGCTTAAAAGGGGACTCGAATCAGTATTTCAGAATCAGAGCCCATCACCTCCCTTCTAACCACGCCATTCCCTTCCTTCCGTTGTGTGCACAGCCTTGATGAACAGTTCTATCAACCATGTCGACACCCAAGCCCTACACCTGAGAATCCTCCTTCAACTATTCTCTCTCTCTCGTCTCCCACATCCTGGTGGCCATGGAGTGCGGTCATCACAGCCTTTCCGTGTCTCTCGTATCCCCTCCTGTCAATGATCCCGCTGTTGCATTTATCCAGGACCTGCAGTGTGCCGTGCAGTGCCCACCCGTGGCTGGGATGGTGCTGCGTGCACACCCCTGACCCATTACAGCGAGTTTCATTTCCCATCCCCTTTCTTTGAACTCTCCTGTCTACCAGCCTCACTGCTCTCCCACTTTAATACATTTTGCCTTTTGTGGCTTCAGTCTTACTCACATTCCAGGCATTCTTTTTGACGGTCTGTCTCAGCTAGTCTCACTCTGATTTGGTATCTCCACTCCAGCAGTAGCAGTCTGGGTGGCCTTGAGTAGTAATACTTCCCACATCTCCCCCTCCGCACACCGCCTGCCGTGAATCCTCACCCACTTGTATCTAGGCAGCCCTACTTCCAGACCGCTCCCCGAGCCCTGTGTGCCCCACTCCCTGCTTAAAGTCCTTCACTTGCTCTGTGTCATCTTCACAATCAAGTTCACACTCTTGGTCATATCAGGCCACCTCATATCCTGCCCCTCCCCAGCCCTCTGCAGCCTCGCTGCTGATCTGCCTAAATTCCTGGAACCCAGCATGCAGGGCCTCCAAGCCTCTGCACATGTCAATCTTTCTGTCCCGAATGCCTTCCTCTGCTCTGCAGTGGCTAATTCTGCTCGTCTTTCCATTTGCTCCTTTGTCTCTCGCAAGCCTTCTTTGACTGTCCTCCTCTGCCGCCCCCATCTATCTCCCTTTCTTACTTCTATGCACTCTCTTAACAGCCTGTGTAGGCTTGCTTGCTATGCTTATTATTCCGTGCTGTTGATTTTTCCATTTAACTTCCCAAGTAGATAATAAGCATCTTCAGGTCAGTGCCTAGTTCATCTTTTTTTTTTTTTTTTTTGAGATAGAGTCTTGCTTGGTCACCCGGGGTAGAGGGCAGTGGCATCATCGTAGCTCACTGCAACCTCAAACTCCTGGGTTCAAGTGATCCTCCTGCCTCAGCCTCACACACCACTGCACCTGGCTTATTTTTCTATTTTTAGTAGAGACAGGATCTCACTCTTGCTTAGGCTGGTCTTGAACTCCTGAGCTCAAGCGATCTTCCCACCTTGGCCTCCCAGAGTGCTGGGATTACAGGCGTGAGCCACCGCTCCTGGCTTAGTTCACCTTTTTATGGCTGGTGTCTGGCATGTGCCTGAGCATGAGGAGGCTCAGTAAATATTTGGATAATAAAGAATGAATGAACAAAAAAATTTTAAAGGAATATAAAAGAGTACTTGTTGCCATGATACATTTCCTAGAATACAGAAGTGTGGCTCTTCTAGAGATTGACATATGCAAGGTTATTTGGAGGTAGTTGGACCAGCCAGAATTAAGAACAGGAACTGTGAATTTTAGGCCAAGGAAGTAACTCCAAGTCACTGGAGTGGAAAGAGGAACACTTCAATTATTCTGATGAACTAAAACTAATTTGCAATGTAATTTTTAGAAGAGTACAAAATTAGAAATGAACGAGTAAAGCTATATATACTTGTTGGTTTAGGTAAACCTGCTCAGAGGCACTTTATTATTCTCAGTCCTATGTATCTGATATAGGCTTTAGAAATCATGTCAAAATTTATATAGGTTATAAAATAATTGAGCCACAAATTGTGCATATTGCAAATATGTGGTTTAATCTTTGTATTCTGAATATTTTTGATTTTGATGAAAATCTAAAACACTTGTGTCTAAAAAGAATAAAATGGAAATGTAGGGATAAGAACAAAATTACTTGTGATCTGGGGAAATCAATGATAATAATCCTACTTTTGTTTTCTGTCTACACTTAAAATATTTTGTTACACATTTAAAGTTTAGCTAAAATAACTTTGGTGGTTAAAATCAATTCTATGCAAATAGTTAATAGATTTATTTATCAATTGTATAACAGATGATATTTAACACTCCTACTTAAAAAACGGAGTTGAAGAATAGAAAGAAACCAGCTATTTCAAACTGTGGTTAAGAAAACTCAGCCTGTATAAATACATGGGTAAAATTATTTTTATGTAATATTATAAGTTGCCAAAGGAAAAAATGACTTATGTTCTTGTTTCTATAAAGAGTTTCCATTTGACTTGATGGGGTATAATGAAACATGTGGAGATGGGTGATTAGAAAACCTTTGGGTTATATCACTACTAAATTAGATGCACTCAGAACATTAGCCATCATTTGATTAGCTTTTCAATCGTCCTTACGATGATATATTTTAACTCAGAGGGGTGGTGTGAGGAGGGATATTATATACGTTGTAACACGGATCTGAGGAGAGTTGGCTAACATCCTTTCATAAGGAAGTGTTATTACATGTGAATCTGCTCTTGGTGTCTCCCTCACTGCTTGTTAGACTTCATAAAGACTGTCTTCTACCAAGTCACCTTTCTGGAAATGCTTTCTTTAATTTTCAATAAGATGCAGTGACAATAATCTATATCTATGAAGAATTATATAAAAACTCAATATATTTCACATATGAATGTAGTTCACAATAACACTGAACTAATGAAAATTATTTTTATATCACCTTCTTACCAATTCTAATTTTTTTTCTGCCTCTGGTGACTGATGTGACGCATAAAGAGTATTTCCTTATAAATAGACCTTTTTTCTTCTTAGGATATTATTTTATATATTCATTGCCATAAACTCCTTATTCCCCACAGTTTCCAGTAATCTACTGGTTTTAATGAGCTACTTTTTAAAATTAACATTTTTCTTTTAAATTTTATTTAAAATTTTTCTCAGGCAGTCTCAGCAGTAAATGTTTATAGTCACATCACACTTCCTTGTTTGCATATAGAGCTTCCAGTTAATAGATACCTAAGATTTCCATAAAGTATTCGGAACTGGCCATTATGATGTTATTTTTTTTTCTTATTTATCCTGAAAAATCTCAATCAGTTTCAAACACTAAACATGTTAAGATAAAGTTTATAATACTATTTAAGAATAATTTTTAATAATTTTGGTGAGAAACAAGAATGTTGGCCTTAAATACCGATTATCATCAATTACTTGAATGTGTCATTCATTCATTATTTGGTAAGTTTATTTGAGAACATTCAAGAATTGTACCATTGTCAAACTGAAATACTGATGCATTGAAACAAGGAAATGCTTTCATTTTACCTTTTCTCGTTGCAGAAAAGCTAAAAACACACAAGGATTTATTTCATGTTTCAGTAGGGGAAACAGATTCATATTTATTATGAACAACGCAGTGATGATATGACTTCCCTACCTCAGCAGCTCTGCTTTCATTTTTAGGCAGTAAAATTCATAAGGGATAAGTGAAAAATAATTGAGGAGCATTTTTATTTTTACTACAGTGTTTGTTATTGCTTCGCTGTGTAATATACACTAAAATGTCTATTTGTGATTCAAAGAAAAAAGATTAGAGCTGAATTTGGGTGTAGTGTGCATCCGAGCATTGAATTTGATCCTTCGTGTAGTAATTGAGTGAGAGCAGTACTGTGTATCAAATTTATCCTTGCTGTTTACTTTGTTAGCAAATGGCTTTTATAACAAAGGTTTTAGGGCAGGGTAAGACTTAAAAAATTGAATCCCTTTTCTTCTAGCAGATGTGTGGGTATCTGGGAATGGTGGTGCTGTTTTGTTCCTTTTAGGGGAGTGAGAAAGAGAAATCATAACAATTGGGGAAGGAAAACAAAAGGAAGAGGGCTCAAAGGAGGTTTTTCTGACCACAGCCTTATTAGCAGGAGGAGCGGAGGGTGTCTGAGCTGCTTGCCTTCACCCAGCAGGTATCTGCAGGAGTCGGAAAGCGGATTTGTGGTGGCTACTGTCTCAATGTTCTCTCTAGACCGTAATTTTTGGATACATGTTGTATTAGTTTCTTATTGCTATTGTAACAAGTTATCACAAACTTCGTGGCTTAAAACAACACACAGTTATTATCTTATAGTTCTAGAGGTCAGATTCCAAAATGGGCTGTGGAATGAGTTAAATATTTTTAAAATAGTCTGTTAATAACATTTGGCTGTTGTGTGGAGAATGATTATAGCGTAGCAAGAGTGGAAGAAGAGGAAAACTAATATGTAAACTATTGCAATAGCCCATTCAACAGATAATAGTGATTAGACCAAGTTGATAGTGGACATGGAAATAAATGAATAAATTTGGGATATATTTAGAAAGGAGATTGAATTGACAAGATTTAACAATGGAACTGATACAGGGAGTGAGGAAAGGAAGGAAATAAGGATAATTCCCACATTTTGAGATTGAGTAGCAATTCCCCGTTTCCTGGCATGGGGAATGTGGGATGAGCAATTTAGGGCGGGGAGCCAGAGTTCTGTTTTGACCATGTTAAGGCTGAGATGCCTGTTAGACATCCAAGGTGAGATGTCAAGTGAGGCAATTAAGTAAGTATATATGCTTTGTGATCTATGAAGAGGTTGGGGCTGAAGACATACATTAGGGAGTCATTGACACATTGGTGGTATTCAAATGTGGTCTTGATGAGATTGCCTAGCAGGAGGAATGTGTAGATGGAAAGTAGACCACAGTGCAGATCTGGTGTGGTCCAACGCTTAGAAGTTGAACAGAGGAGGATGGGTTGTCCAAGGAGACTTAGAAGAAGCTGCTGGTGATGCTGGTGAAATGAGGAGACTGAAATGGGGAGAGAGAGAGAGAGAGAGAGAGAGAGAGAGAGAGAGAGAGAGAGAAGGGATGAGAGACAAGAGGAGCAGAGAAATATCTTACCTGTATTAAAAGTTGCTAAGAGATCAAATAAATGAGAACACAAAGATCATCGTTATGGTCACTGATAGTTTTGATAAGAGCAGCCTTGCAGGGTGCTGCTATAGAAGATGGATTAGAAAGAGCAGGGGAAAGTGTGGGGGTGAGGCAGGGACCCCAGACAGCTGAGCACTGGGTGCCCTGCCAGGGCAGGACATTCCAAGATGACGTACCCTCCCATTATTACTTTATTCAAGAACCTACTTTTCCTACCTATATAAGTTTGCTTCTATATGGTGAATAGGCATTTTATTATTATAGTTACTGTGTGCAATTAATTTTAGAGAAAGCAAAATAGCCAAAATTCAAACAAGAAATTTCACGAGCTGTTGAAAATTATGCTAATGCTCACTAAAAGGGGACTTAAAAGAACTCTTGAATATGTACACACCAAAAGTTCGCAGATGGCAAGTCGATGGCAAAAAGGGTCACTTACCTGTTGACACTGATGACGGAGTAAGACTAAATTCCTATTTCTATGAAAATCTTGAGTGACACTAAAACTGCTTCTGTGTCTCATTGGATGCTAAAGCACCACTGTAGGTGATATATGACCTTCATGAGTTGTGGTTAGATTGTCTGACATTGCTATAACAATAACTATAATCATTGCACATAATAATTGCTATTATTACCTAAATCCACCAAATTACTGTGCAAGTTTAAATTAGCAGTAATAATAAAGGGAAAGTGATAAGGTTTTGAAGTGCTTGAATAATATTGCCCTTGATAAAAATGTAATACTTCTGCAATTTTCTTATGGAATCTGTCCTTGCAAGCAGTTGTTTTAAATTTTCAATGTTTTATCTTTGGCTTCTTCCAAGGAATGTGTCTTCAGTTGCTTTTTACCATGGCGTTGTCAGAAGAAGAACATATTATATCATTCAGATTCTTTTCTCTTGTAGTTTGGCCTTGTTGGCAATTCTTTGGTGTCAAGTGATTTTAGTTTTATGATTTAAGGCCCGATTTACTTTTGAACATTTACTTTGGCCCACTGATCTTGGCCCTGGATGAAGTATGTACACAAACAATTTCTATTACAAATAATACTTCTAGACATTGCCAAACGTTTCGTGTTTATATAATGCTTTGCATTGTTAGTTCTGTTTAACAAGCATCTCAAAACCTGTTATGAGGCTGACATTGTGCTAGTCATAGGACTTACAAAGACAAAAATTGTGGTCTATGTCTGAAGGAGCTTGTGGTCTATTAGGAAAGGGGACAGAACTGGTAAAAGAAACTGATAAAAGTAAGAGTGACTCATGAATAGGCAAAATATGTGGGATAGAGGAGTGCATGGAGGAGGTCGTGGGTTCTGTTTGGTTGGGTGGTTAAGGGATAAGATTGGAGGCACTTTTTATGGAGATGTCGACAGCTGAGAAGGACTTGAACCATGAGCACGGCCCCCAGTGGGTGGCCAGCCAGGACCAGGACGAAAGTGGTGGGATGGGACATGAGACAGCACAGCGGTACCATGACCTACAAGGTCTTTGGTCCTGACTGCACACAGGATGCTATCGAAGTCACTCCATGTGAGGAAAAGGGCGTGTGGTAAGGCGGAGCTGAGGGGGCACCAATGGAGTGAAGAGTCATCGCATTCAAGCCAGGGGGGTAGAATGGCCCATCAGTTGGGTTTTGAAGCTACTTTGTGGTGAGATACAGGATGGGGAGATACATGGGTTGATGAGGTTTCCTTTCAAATGAAGTAGAAGAGGCACTCAGAGAAGAGGCTGAGGACGTATTTGAGTTAATTGTATTGAAACCAAGATGCCAGTGTGGCCTGGGGACCATTTTGGAAGGGAAGGATAACTACTGGGCAGAGTGGGTGAGGAATAGGGGTGTCAGGGGCATAGAGCAGGAGGGGGTCAGCACAGGAGAAAGAGGTGACCCAGGGGACTTGTCTTCAGTCTTGTATTTCAGTCGACATTAACTAAAGACTTGTGTGTAGTGCACCATGCTTACTCTTGGAAAACAAGGACTCTTAAGGCAGGAGAGGAGCTACAGGGTGTGAATGTGGAACGATAAAGAGCCTGTGGCTCTGCGATCTCTCCCCACGAGGTGCTGCCTGTTTCCCAGAGTGACTATTATGCTGTGGGTCGTAATACGTATTTACCAATCGATTAAATGAATAAAATCTACTCTATGCATTAAAAATTCCTGTTTTTCATTATTCAGTATTGTTCATTAATTAAACTATGGGACCACTACATGCAGCAGTTTATGTTTTCAAGTAACATTTAATGGCATAGGAAATGTTCATGATATGGTTTCTTTATTTTGGAGATAGGCCGTGGCATAAGACTAGCTCACAGCAACCTCAGACTCCTGGGCTCAAGCAATCCTTCTGCCTCAGCCTTCCGAGTGGCTGGGACTACAGGCATGTGCCACCATGCCCGGCTAATTTTTTTTACATATTTTTAGTTGTCCAGATAATTTCTTTCTGTTTTTAGTAGAGGTGGAATCTTGCTCTTGCTCAGGCTGATCTCGAACTCTTGACCTTGAGTGATCCTCCTGCCTTGGCCTCCCAGAATTCTTAGGACTACAGGCATGAGCAACCAGGCCTGTCCCCATGATATGGTTTTAAAGTAAAAAATTACTTTTAAAATTATATGTATGTATAATAAGGTCCCAGTTATATGAATGTGTGTGTGTATTTTTGAGAGACAGAGACAGAGAAAGAGAGGAAAAGAGTTGTCAAAATATTAGTGGTGGCCATCTCTGGGCCATGTGTTAGAAGGACATTTATTTTCTTCATCTTCCAAGTTTTCTAAAATACATATGTATTATATAAACCATTTATAATCAAAAGTGCTATTTAAAATATTTTTTCCTCTAAAATATTCTATCTTTAATTTTATATAACGTTTATAGTAAAAATTAGAATCCTAGTAGGCCATTTCCTGTCACAAAATCACTTTCTAGCTGTTCTCCCTCTTTTTTTTTGGTCACTGTTTATTCCTGTCAATTCCTTTCTGCTTTTCATGTCTTGCTCTGTGCTGCTAATGGAGATGGCTTAAATATCTCGGTTCACTGATGAACAAAATTCTCCCCCTACACCCAAGGCAAACGTTTTTATCTTTGTGTTCTCTCTCTGTGTCACCGTACACAGTGCTGAGCATTGCTGATTTGTGTCTTTGCTGTTTACATCCTCATGGTTGCCATTTTCTATTCCAGTGCCCTTTCGATTTTATCTTATTTGTTATTATTGATTGTATTCTTCTTCTCTGGTGGAATGCCTGTTCTAAAACACATCTGCAAACAATTCATAGCTCTGCTTAGATATAGTTAAGCATTTCATTGAATGTGAGTATTAAGACTATATTCCTTTGCTATCTACAGATTTCTCTTTGTAGTCTCTTTGTAAGCAAGTGCAACATTTGGATGCAAAAATGTCATCCAAAAAGTCATGTACGTAAGTCATAACTGTAGTCTATTGAGTCCAGCATCCGACTATGATTGTTGTCTTCTGTAAGGTAATTTCAGAAGGTAGAAATGAATGTTCAACATACCTCCATCTTTTCTTTCCTTCCTTCCTTCCTTTCTCACCTGGCTGTATCTTCTTGGCTTCCATAGCACTCTGCTATGGTCCTTACTATAGCACTTGCCTCAGTGCACATTATTGGTGGTGTATTTATCTCTGTCTCCTCATTGGACTGCAGGCAACTGGAGGGAACAGCTGACATCTCATTCATATCTTAGGCTTTCCCATTGTCTCATATTGTGCCTTATATAATTGGTCCTCAACAAATGTAAAAATATATTTTACATTTAATTATGAGTGACTTCATAACTTTAGCAATATAGAATGTTATTATGTGAAATGTGTTAAATAATTGTGCTCTGGGAAATAAGCTTCCATTACAGAATTAGAGAGGATTTTAAGAAAGAAGATAAAAACATAATTTCTAGACTTTAGGGGTAATCAAATACTGCAATAGATTACCAGAGAAGGAAGTAAAATCTCCATCCTTGGAGAGCCTTACAAGTTGGAAAGGGAAAACATCTGTGAGGGTGGTTGAAGTGCAGAATCTACCTTGAGGCAAGTAGATAGCCAGAATGATAAATGGTCCTATGATTCTTTGATTACTTGGCCTGGAGAAGGGAAGGCTGAGGGGAGACATCAAAATGACTTCAAATATGGAAAACAGCTATTATTGCTTTCCAGAGGAAAGCAAGTTGAAGGAGCTTAACCTAAAGTCTTAGAGATTTAGGTTACATTCTATAGTTAGGGATTTAAAATCATAGGTTGTGAAAATCTCATGGAAATCTGCATAGTAAATGGTATTGATCTTTTTGTAAGATGTGAAAAGGCAACTTTATGATTCTGTTGCATTAAAAAATTTTTTTATAATACTCTAAACAGAGAGAATTATTCCAATACATTATGTTGAAGGTATGGCATTCTTTTGGGTCAGGTAAATTTCTGAAAATAGTATTTTAAAGCACCAAGAATCATCATTGTTTCATGCATAGGAGGGGAGACCTGAGAAAATAGTTGTGAAATTCTTCCCACCTCAGTTGCTGTACAGGCTGTTATTAAATCAATAGCCAAAGGGTGAACAGGAATTTCTCCAGAGCCTTTTATTCTGAGGTATCAGCCTTGTTCTGACAACTGAATCTTTTCTCAATCAAAGTGTAGAAGAACTGGGGGGTGGGGAAGGGGACTACAAAAACCCTATTACTAAAAAGGAAACCTGAACACCTATTAAAAAATGATCAATAGGTATTTGATTGTAATTTCAGCATTCAGCCACAAGATGTCACAATTGGATTTTGATTTTCACTGTGTATTTGTCTCAAATAACAGATGAAGGCATTTTCAAAGCTGGCGCAGAGAGGTCTGAAATGCGAGGCGCAGCAGAAGTCCATGAAGATGAAGACACTCAGGTTGAGGTTCCAGTTGATCAGGTACTCTCCGTTCCTTTAAAATATGCACAAACCAATTATTCCTGTTTTTATTTCAAGTTTGTGTCATCAGCTACATACCGTTCCTGTACCTATGTTAGTTAAACCCTCTCAGGTGCCATGTGGCTGATGGAACTTAAAAATATAACAAAAGGCACCCTTCAGTCCTTCCTAGTATTCCTAAAAAGAATAGCCATTTGAACTGAGTCTGTTTTCAAATATAGAAAATGGCATATCTTTGAAAATTGGCATTGAACAGTAAGATTGGATGGAGTTAGGTATAAGATAAGATGAAAAAAGTTTGATACAAAAGAGAGTATTGGCTTGGGGTTTTTATCTAGGAAAAAAGTCCTTCTCCACGTAGAAAAACATTTTTTTAAATGCCATGATATTCTCTCCTTTAGGGTCCTTGAAATTGTTGTGGTTGGACTTTGTTTTTCATAAAGAAACTGCTTATATAAATGCAACTCAAATATTTGCTAGGTGTGTATTGATTTTCTTTCTTCGGCCAGTGTCCCACTGTACTTTTAGGAGTGTTTGTGCGTGTGTACAAGCACACACTTATGTGTGCTTATAGAAGGGACTCAGTAGTGTTAATTCTGGCTAAATGATGCAAGAAAGAAAAGTCAGTCATGCTTTTTAAAATAGATTTCAACAAGCTTTCTTGCAATTCTCAGTGGAGGGCTGGAATTTAGAGAGGAGGGGGAAATGATAATTCCAGACACAGGGGAATGGGAGAAGTCACTAGGAATCACCACTTGTCCTCTGACCATTATGTGATATTTCCTTTTCTAAAAGCAAATTTCACAATCTGGCAAATTCCGTAGTTGATCTTCTCAATTGTATTTGTCTTAACAGTGCAGCAGTGAAATCGCTGCTTGATTATTCCACAGGCATTTTCTGCAAGTATTGCCTTCCTGATGAAAAGCCTAACATGCTAAAAATCACGCAGATTTCAAAAATCCAATTTGCTATCCGGGATTAGCTATAACTAATAATTTTTCATAAACTCCAGTTATAGGTATTTTTTCCTGAGAGAAAATGGAATTTTAAATCTTCTGTGAAGCTATAATTAAATATTACACTTTAAGACAAAGAAGAGTAATCATCATGTATGCACAAAACTGAATAGCTGCAGAAACCAAGACTAATTTATATTCTAAAGTCAAAATGCCAAATATTAAGAGAAAATAATAGCATTATTAGCAAAAGAGAAATCTCTCTGTTAATCACTTATTAAACAACCTGCAAATCCATAAGAGGTATTTCTTTACTTGTAAGTTTGATGAGCATAAGGTGGGAAGAGTTGGGAGGGAGAATTGATCTCTGATAATACTTCAGCAGCCTTGGGTATGTGTTTGCAGAGCTTGATTTCTTTTTTTTTTTTAATTTCAGCATATTATGGGGGTACAGATGTTTAGGTTACATATGTTTCCCTTGCCCCCCTCTCCCCTCCAGAGCTTGATTTCTTACTGGACTTGTGAGTGCTAGCTTATGAAATGCAAGGATACAAAGAGATACTGACAAACAGGTTGCTAAAGCCTGGGCAATATCAACAAATTGATGTCAGCTTGAAACAAATAAAGCCAGATAATGACAGGTCAGAATTACTTTCTTCTTTGACTCTTTGGGTCATAGTGTTGAGATTGTCTAGTAGTTCATCTGATTGGTATGAGGTGCTTATAAAGTCAGGTGTTAGAGCCATTCTCTCTGTGGTCTGGTGACCTGTGCTCTACATCCTGAGCAGCTATGTTATCAATATCATGAAAAACTGAGAGTGTGGAGAAATTAGCTTAAAGGACATTAGCTGTATTATGTAAGAACAGCTCTGAGGACATGCCCCAATGGTGATGTGAGTTAAACAGTAGCTACTGAGTGCCAGGCACTAGACTAGGCATTTTTATCTCATATAATTGTGAAGACGACTCTGTAAGATAGGTCTTACCATCCCCATTTTATATTTGTGAAATATATAACTTGCCCAAGATTGAACCATTAAGTGGAAGAAGTAAGACTTGAGTGCAATCTGTCTCTCTAACTTCAAAGCAGAGGAGAGATCTGGGGGGCAGAGCATTAAATGAAAAGAAAAAAAGCCAATGATTAACTCAGGGAAGAAAAACAATATTCCTAAATGAGAATGGAAATGTAGTAGTCGTCGTATACTACTTGACTCAGCTGTGAAAGCTATTTACATACACTCTCTTGTGTGCCATTAGCTAACTTCTTTGGACTGGTTTCCTATCATCTAAATGGTCTATGTTGTAATATTAGTCAAAGGGCCTTAAAGAAGCGTGTGTGGGGGTGTGTTTGTATGTAAATATCATGTACAAATTGGCCAAGCTTTTCCATTCCTGAAAAGCATATTACGTTTTAGAAGTCAATATCACGGCCTCTGTTGGAAGGTAGTTCTTCATGGATCTCTTGTCTTTCTGCACACCTTGTGTGTTCCGGATTACCTTTTCAAGGATGTTTGTATAGTGAATGGCTTTGAAAGACAGGGCGTGACTTCATCTTGAGCAATCATTCTCAGCTGGAGGGGACTGTGCCTCCAAGGGGCTATTTGGTAATTTCTGGGACACCTTTGGTTCTCACAACTAGGGGAGTGCTGGCATCTAGTGGGTCGTGGCCAGGGATGCCGCTAAATAACTTGTAACGCACGTGACAATCCTCACAACAAAAAATTATCCAGCCCAAAATGTCAGTGCTGAGATTGAGAAACCCTGCTCTGGGGCAAAGGCCCGGTTTGTTTATTGTCCAGTTTAATGAAGATAATGTCTCCCTATGATACAAAGGCTCAGGCAGGTTTACTACTTACTCACTGTAAAAGATTTGATGCCATTGAATTGTACACTTAAGAGTGGTTAAAATGGTAAATTTTATGTAATGTATATTTTACCACAATACAAATATTTGAAAAAAATTTGGGTTCCCTAAGCTTGAGGCTCTTTCCCTGAATTACAAACCGCTGTGTGTATCACCTTGTCATTGTGGGAATGGGGTCTTGGGTGCAAATGCTGATATTCTGGCTACTGCTACTGCAGTGAGCAATAAAGTCCTTTGTTTCTGACCCAGTTTCATGTCTTCTGCCAGTATCCACCAAACTGCGGCAGGCTAACTAACTAGCTCTTGCCAGTAGGGTACCAGTTCAGACCTTTCACAGTGCTTGACAGCCTCTACTGGTACCGTCCAGTGTGTGTGTTTCCATGTGTGCATGCAGGTGTATTCGCAAGTGTGTGTGTTATGGAGCATTGTGAACTAATTCCAGCTAAGACTCTGAGCTCATTCCAATGTCCAGACTCTTTTCATTAGTTAGAGACAAATCAACGATGATGGAGTACTACTTCCAAACCAATGAGGAAACTGAAGAATGTTCACATTTTTAAAAGTATCTGGGGAGGCCAGAACAAATACCTTTTCCTAGGGGAGAATTTAGATCTAATAAGAATAAAGTACTCTTTTAAAAATTACTTGTTTTTTGCATGCACATTCCAAATCCATCTGAGGTTGGCCACGAGCAGTGGAGCAAGTGCCTGATTAGCTAATACCTGTGATGACACCCTGACACTGATGACCCATGTGTCGATATGCTCCATTTATAAAATGATGCTTTTCTAAGCGAAGAAGCCAAGAAGTGAGCCTGCTCCATTTTAGTTAAGTCAACAGCCCCTAGTAATTAAGGATCAGGCAAGAGAATCCACCATCTCAGAAACAGAGGCAAATAACTATTAAAAAAATCAAATAAGCAATTGTATTTTGGATTTTGTTTCATTTGACAGAAGAGAGCAGAAGATGAGGATAGTAACTTTAGAATGGTTTCGGATTGTTTCATTGCTTTTCCCATCAGTTTGTAGGTGATTTTGAGTAGTAAAATAATTAGAATTGCAAAATGTTTTTATGCTAAGTAGTTTCATTAAATGGCATTTCAGCCAGCATCATGAACATTGGAGCAGTGAAATTTTTTATAATTGGAGGTTGTGATACATACTATTTTCTTATTTATTTTAAATTTACTTTTTAATCAAAGTTATACACATAATATTTTTAAAAGTTAACCAGTTCAACAAGGATTATAACAAAAATCATAATCCCGTGTTCTATTCCTCCCTACCTTAATTCCTGTTCCCGAGAAGTAACTGGTTTGAACTAATTTAGCTGTTTCCCATGGAATGCACTGCTGTATTTCTAAAACTACCCCCCACCATCATTTTAATACCTCTGAGGTGCTCGGTTCTTACAAGTAATGGCATGTCATAGTTTAATTGGCACTTAAAAAAATGTTTTATTTTTAAAAGTACATAAAATAATAGTGATCCCTTTAATTGGCATCTCAAATTTAATGAAACAAATCTCTTGATTTTATTTTTCAAATTTAGATATTATTTATTAGTTTTGTATGTAACGACTATAAAAGATGATTATTTAAATGTCTTACCAAACCCTCCCCCTCACCAAAACGAGGCCACATGCACACAGACATGCCTTTCCCCTTCTTTTTTCCTTTCACTGTAATTTTATAATATTTTTGGCTAAGTTAATAGTGTATCTGTACATTATTCTCACTATGTAAGCATTATTCTTAAGTTCTCTAGTTACATTTCCTTTCTTGTGTGATTCTTTTTTCCTCCTTCCTAGGTTACTACTTGCCTATTTTTTTTCATTTGCGTTGTTTTCTTTGTATCTGCTACCAAGCCATTTCCAAACTCTGCCAGAACGGTTGGTCTTCTCTTGGTACATGCAGACACATCCAGGGATGATGAAATCTTAATGTTATCTTTTCTCAGCCAACCCCACGCCCCAGCCACCTGCCTCAAGCTAGTGAGCTGTTCTCTAATCTGCTTTTCAGGGTTATTCTAGTATTTTTCCTCACCATTATTTTGAGAATTGTCTTTGCTTCTCCAGCGGATGGATCCTCTATCTCTTGGATTCCATGTCTTCCTCTTTCTCAGTTACTTCTTCATTTTTTGTGGAACTCAACTCCAGTTGCCTCCAGAGAAAACTTCATGGGAGGCACATTTGTTTGACTCTTTGCATGTTTGGAAATGTCTTTTTTTCTTTACTCAAATATGACTGTAAGTGTGGCTAGATATAAATTCTAGGTTCAATATAGCTCTTAGAATTTTGAGCATTGCTCAGTTTTCCTTCCCATCTAGAATGGCAGTTGAGAACTTGGATGCTATTCTGTTTCTTCATACATAACCCTTTTGCCCTCTCTGGAAGCTGGTAGACTCTTTTCTTTGTTCCTGGTGTTCTGAAAATTTCCTATTATGTGCCTTGGTGTAGATCTTTTTGCTTATTGGACTGGGTATTCAGTGGGCTTTTTTATTCTTAAAATGTTTGTTTTTAATTTGGAAAAAATTATGAATTATTTCTTTTATAATTTCCTCCTCTACATTTCTCTACTTTCTTTTTGGAACTCCAGGTATTTCTATATAGGGCCTCTTAGCCTGATCCTCTAATTGCCTCTCCTAAAAATCCATCTCTGGACTTTTTTTCTACTTTTTTTTCAACATTCTCAACTTTTTATTTTGAATAAAAAGCCTTAACATTTTCTTCTATCTATTGATTTTTTTCTACTCATCATATTTTTAACTTATAAGAGCTCTTTTATATTCTCTTAATGTTCCTTTTTATAGCATTCTATTCTTGTTTTATGAATGCGATATCTTCCCTTATCTCACCAAGGATTGATGCTCTATTATTTTAAACTTTCTTTTCCTGCCCTATCTTTATTTCTTTTGAGTTTCTTTTTCTGGTTTCTTTGTTTTTTTTCAGTATTTCAATTTCTGTCTCCATGTTAGAGGCTTTCCTTGGCTGTGTGGTTAGATTTTAGAGTGAGACATTAAGGAAAAGCTGAATGCATAGGCAGAGCTCATCAAGCAGGAAGAGTTCCACTGTAGGGTGATTGGTTTTGGCCATTTCATTGGCAGACCCTCTCCAATTTTTAGTATCTGTAAGTATTGCTATTTGGGCTGGTCTATTTCCTTTGAGAGGAATCTTTCATTTTCTTGCCTTTGTGGTATGTAAGCCTGGCTGTCAGCACATTGAGATCTGACTATGGGAAGAGGGCTTGGGCACCTCGCCCTTGAGTCAAGAGATTTATTCTCCTTGGTTCAGTACAGTGCCCTGTTCTCAGCTATGCCTGAGTCCAGTGTCCCTACAGTTCAACATCTCCAGAGAATGTATCTCCTATATTTCTCAAGGACAGGATTTTGGATTTTGCTTTTTTTAAAGACTTTAAGCCAGTCTACCTGTTTCAGACACACCTGTCTATGCCTTTTATTTCAGAGACAGATGGTGCCTCCAACCCTGAGCCTTCTGAAGCTTTTTAAGCATGCAAAGGCTTGCTTCTTGACTTCCCCTTTCTGCAGGCTCAGATTTTAGCTTCCCCAGGTCTGCTGTCATTGGCCCCACATCCATTTGCTTTACTGTTTCCCAAGTTCTTCAGTTGTTATTTCCTTTTCAGTCTTCTGTGTCCTTATGTGTTTATCCCTTTTTAAATTGCCTTTACTGAAACTTTAGAGGGGCATCAGAAGGGAGCTAAGAAAAAGAAAACAACACATTTGTTCAATCTGCTGTATTTAGCCAGAATCCACTTTCATACTAATCCATCAGGGCGAAACTAAGCTGTCTTCATAGACTCTCCACCAGGGATGGCAGATCGCAGCCTGTGACCAGATTCCCTATAAGAAAATCTTCGGCTGGCACAGGGCTTACAATGTCTGAGTCTCTCGAGTAGGCCATGTATTCTTCAGTTTACCACAGGCTGCAGCATACGTTTCTGCTTATCTTCTGGGATCATTTGAATCTGTGACTATTAGTCTGCACTTCTAGAATATAATGCCATTTTGAAGAATCTGCAGCCTAGAAGCTATAACCAGAAACAGGAGGTTTGAAATCCAAATACTGTCATTGTCATGGTTTTGTTCTCCATGCCTGACTTGATCTCATCACTGACTCTACCATCCACTTATGCGGCATTGGAAGTCACTTGCAGCTTCTCTTGGGAAAGGCAAGCAATTTGAAGAACTTATTTATATACTTTTTTATATACAATAAACTACCCAGAAGGATAAAGGAGGCTGCTTCCTTTGACCAGATCCCCAAATCTACTTCAGTAAAATGTACTTACTAAATAGAATTATAAAATGTTTAGAATTAGAATGTAACCTGGTCTAAACTCCTTATTTTTCCATTGAAGAAACAGAGCACCGCAGTGGAAAAGTCATTTTCCCCACAGTCTGTTTTGGGGGAGCAGGGAGAAGTCAGCATAGGAGTCCAGGGGGCCTGGCTTCCAATTTGATTTTCTTAATGAATCACATTTGTATCCAAATAATGGATATAAGCATCGCAACAGCTGGAAGAGTTAGGATGAGAATCATCGGGTTCTTAATCTCTCTGTGTATCATCAGTAAGGTTTTTTTGTGCCATCATATTTGTAGATTTGTGTTCAATTGATAGAAATGGTGTTAACCATTAAAATGTAGCCCTCAGGGATTTTTGATATAAATGAAAGAAAATCAACATTTACTTCTAAAGTGAGAAAATTTAATGAGAAATTTTTTTTCTAATGATGACTAAATATTCTCGTGCTATCTAAATATAAATTTTAAATTTATTATATATTCTGATACGGTGTCACAGGAATTCGTGGGGCTTGAATGGGCCTAGTGAGCCAGCCTCCTGCAGGTATCTGGCCAAAGTATCACTCTACTTCTGTACGTACAGGGTCGTGTCTCTGAATATAACCGCCCTTTTTGTAGGTCTTTGTGCCTTAAAACCACATCTAAACTTTTTTTTTTTTTTCTGTGAAAGTAAGCCTCTGAAAGCTGAAAACAAAAAGTGGTACTTTGCTATCATGAAAAATTGAAACTGATTATTTCAAAACACCTCATTCAACTTGGGTTGGAGATGATTTTCGTTTCCGTGGGAACAGAAATAAAAACTAGTGTGATAACTTCTGTACTTTCAACATCTATGTCTGAACTCTACCATAAAATCCATAGACATTCCTTCTACCCCCAAACTTAAACAAATCCAGACACTTTCCCAAATTCCAAATGTAGCAAACGTTACATGGAAAAAATGGACATCTAAGGTAGTCTTCATTTTTGTTGGTTTTGGTCTCCAATTTCTAAGTCTCATTTATTTCAGGGAGAGAGAACTGAGAGGTGAGAATGGGCAGGAGGGTTGGGTGCCTAGATAAAGTATCTTGACTAGAAAATTCTAATTTGTGCTGTTATGTCAAATAGCAAAGGTATTAAACATTAAAATATAACCCTCAGGAATTCTGATGTAAACATGAGAAATACCAGCACTCACTTCTAAAGGGGGCTGCACACTAGCTGTGGTCTCTGTTTAGACACTTCTCTCCATTTCTAATTTTTAGTGCTGCTGTTACTGTCAGAGGTGTGATGAGAGTTTAAAGTGTAAGTCATTTGGGCAGCCCCATCTGTCTGTGGAAATATCTTCCAAGTAATTGATGCTTTCAATATTTTGTGCTTATTTCCATATGATTTCCATATCCCATCATCTTTCCCATTACCACTCAGGAATCCTGAGCTAACCTTAGTAACTGCATGCATATTCTCTAGAAAACTTGAGTACTTAGGTTTCTCCTGAGCCGTCCCTGCTAGGCTATAGCCAGCGATAATAACTACCAGACCTTTTCTGTCTTGCTGTATAAATCAACCATTTTCTCAGAATGTCAGTTATGAAATAAATAGCAAGATATGCATGGAGGCAAACTCAGGCAAATGCACTCAAAATGCTAACACCAGTGTCATGTTGAGGGGAAAATCTGGTATAGTTTTTCTAATAACAAATATTAAGAGCAATTACTTATAATAAGTAGTGTGCTTTTTAAAAAGTAAAAGCCCAGACTTTCTTATAAAAACCTCTCTGTTTAAGGGGACATATTACCTGTAATTGTACATATATGTGTAATATGTCCATTAATCTAGCTGCATTCTGGATGCATGCCAGAGAGACTGTGAGGCTGGAATCATCTAAGTTTAAATGACTTCTGTGATCATTGTTACACCATTATGTGTACCAGT
>CAUYSK010038128.1:0-81838 GCA_963575035.1 Avahi laniger | reverse complement strand
GAGAGTATTTCTGCCATGTGATCACCCTAGTGTTGATCAGTTAGTACCAATTTGATAGCGAGTACAAATGGATCCCGTTCTTCTGCTCTTGTGGTGCCTCACTTTGGATAATGGGCCTAAGTTTAGTCCAGGAAAGTATAAGAGGTACTAGATCACTGTTGTTTCTTATGATTGAGTAATATTCCATTGCAAACATATACCAAATTTTAGTGCTAATGTCTTTACCTAATCCTTGAAATGCTATTTGAGACAAGGGAACAAAGAAAGCATCCTTTGAAAAGACTTGTGGAAAGCTAACTCATTTTTTTGAAGGGTAATTTTGAGAAAAAAGAAATTTATCTTACGTTTGAGCATATAAGTTATAGGAAAAGGGGTATCAGGGTCTTATGAAACATGTATTTGAGATTTTTTTTTGTTTGTTTTACACTCACTCAATAAAAGCTTTTTATACTGTGTAATTAGACAATATGAATTTTTTAAAAAGAATATTGAGTCTGAAAGTGATTTTATTGCTTATCTCATCTAACTCTTTTCATTTCATAAATGAAGAAACAGTGGAACTAAGAGGAAAATGAACCCAAAGAGTTAATATTAGACAGATTTCCTGGTGGCCAGTTTATTGCTATTTACTTGATACCATGTTGAGGTGTAAATTTTGTATAAAACTAATTCATGATAAACTTGTTCCAGAAATTTAGAGACACATGAAAAGAACCAACTCGAATAAATTCTACCAACCTAGTAAACTCTGCTTCAGGATAATTTCAAATTTCTCTTAAGAAATTTTGTACTGCTTGTTGTCTAAGAAATGAGGACAAACTTCTCTACCCTTCTCTTTAGAAACACTGCTCTTTGTTATCTGGATGGACATTGCTTCCTCTATTTTACTTCTTTATTTAGGGAAACTTACTTAGATGTGATAAACTTAAACATTTCCCCCCAGTCTTCCAGCCCCACATATCTCTGAATTCTGGGAGGGCATTTATACATTTATTCATTCAACAAACTTATAATTAGTGAGTTAGCTATTGCTTTGCACTGAAACTGTGCTAGACATAAAGGAAGTTAGTATGAAAATATAAAATTTGTGATCGTCATTAGGGCTATTCACAATATTTCAGCTATTCTCTTTGTAAGTGTATGGTATGATTAAATTACATTGTCCACCTCTCTTCTATTAGATATGTATTTGTTACTAACTTGTCACAATTTATTACTTGCCTGTGCCTGACTTTCCAGGGTTTTCATTTCCCTGCCATGGAAGCCTATGTCAAGAGGGAGCCTCTGTCATCCTGCAGCATTTAGTGGCCACAATAAACAGAACTTTTCTCCTGCCCAGTGTTGGACAAGTGGGATGAGAGTATTAAACTACTGAGATTTTAGGGGTTATTATGGCAGCTTAACTTAGCCTTATCTTGAGAGAGAACTCTTGATTTCAATATCTCCTTAATTAAATGGAGTAGAGTTAGTAATAAAGTATTTTGATGATACTCTAATGAGATCTGTTATTAAAATATGCTTATATATGATGGAAGAACTAAGGAAAGAATTTTGTGAAGTTGATAAGAGATCAGACTTAGGAGGCAGATAGACCTGAATTGAAATATTGACTTCCCTATCTTTTAGCTGTATCTAAATCATTAAACTTTGTAAATCTTACTCTCCGTATTATAGAATATGGGTAATAGTACTATCTACCTCATAGGGTGGTTGTGATTAGACGAGCTTCATGATAAGCACTCAATGAAAGGTAGTTGCTACTATTATTATTTTCTAAACCTGTATGTAGTATAGAATGGGTGATACTGGTCCAATGAATATTCATTTACATGATATTGAGCAGAATCATAAAAGTTGAGGAGTTTGGTGGTGAACAGGCATTTCAGAGTGAGGCATGGGTGACTGTGTTAGATGAGGAGATGTTATGCATAGAGCACAGGTGAGTGGTAAGAAGTGAAGCAGGAAAGGTAGACAAGAACTGAAGGACAATGCACTTACTTACCTAGGAAGTAGCTCCCTGATGGTAGTGGAGAAGCATGTTTTAAAATCAAATTAACATTTTAGAAAGGTCATTAAACCAGAAGCATGGAAGAAGAAAGCATGTGATTGGAAACAGAAATATCTGTAAAGATGTGACTGAAATCTTCCAAGTAAGAAATGTGGGAGTACACTATATTTATCATAATTAAATGTAATTGGATGTGTGTGACTTCACAAAGAAGGATCTCTTGATGTCAGGGGTAGGAATGGAAGCACAGGTATTGCTAACGTTCAAAGGGCTACATGAAGCAAAATGTTCTTAGGGAGAATAAAAAGGACAGAGAGGAGAAGAGAAAGATAGGAACAAGGAACCTTGGCTGTCGTAGATGCCAAGGTAGGGAAGAATATGAGGAGGGAATGATCAGCACTGTAGAACATGTAAGAAATGCAAAGTAAGACACTGTCTTAGGAATCTTTATGTGATTGGAGAATTAGGAGGTCATTGTTTATTTGAAAGAATTTAATAGATTGTGGTAATTAAAGGCAGTTTGCAAGAAATAAATGAGGGAGGGTGATGACGGTGTGAAGTAGAGTGAGTGTAGAGTATAATCTCAAGAATTTTGACTAAATAATAGGGGAAAAGTAGGTACACAGAATTAAGAAAGTTTTTTTGGTTTTTGTTTTAAAATAGGATGGCCTCGTACATATGCATGTTCTGAGTGTCCCTCTTAGACCCAGGCAAATGGAACTCCTGCTCAGCATCTGCACTTTAAAAGGACCCGCTCTGGTCTTTTGGCTACATCTGCTAAGTCTATATCCAAAGCAAGGAATCTGCAGCTCAAAGGGACACACTCTATGGAAGAACTTGAGAATTCTGGGTCCCAATGTCTCTGATTGCCCTTCTAGAACCTACACAGACTTCTATAAATTTTCCCATCAGAACTGCTTTCTGATATGTTGTTTTCAAATTTTTTTTATTCAGTTAAAATATTTTCTAATTTTCCTTCTTATTTATTTTTTAGCCCCACACTTATTAAGAAGTGTGTTTTTTTAAAAAAATATTTGAGGATTTTCCAGAGATCTTTCTCTTACTGATTTTTATTTTAATTCCATTGTGGTCAGAGAACATACTTTTTATGGCTTGAAGGCCTTTAAATTTATGAAGATTTATTTATGGCCTAGACCATGGTTTATCTTGGCAAATGGTCTGCTTACTCTTAGAAAGAATATGCATTCTGATGTTGGGTGGAGTGTTTCATAAATATTGTTTTTCACTTCTGCATATTAGTATGCTTGAAGTTGTCCCACAGCTAACTGATGCTTTTTGATTTTTTTAGTTTTTAATTTTTATGAATACCCAATGGTTGCACATATTTATGGGGTACATGTGATGTGAAGTGTAATGATCAAACCAGGATATACATTGTTGGGATATACATTACCTTAAACATTTATTATTTCTTTGTGTTAGTAACATTCTAATTCTACTTTTTTAGTTATTTAAAAATATACAATAAATTATAGTTAATTACAGTCACACTATTGTGCCAATGCAGACTAGATCTTATTTCTTCTATCTAACTGTATGTTTGTACCCATTAAGCAATCCCTCTTTACCTCCCCTTCCCCACTACCCTTCTCACACTCTGGGAACCATTATCCTATTCTCTATATCCATGAGATCAATTTTTTTTAGTTCCCACATATGAGTGAGAACATGTGAGCTTTGTCTTCTTGTGCCTGGCTTATTTCACTTAACATAATATCCTTCAGTTCCATCTATGTTGTTGCAAATGACAAGGTTTTATTTTTTTTTATGGCTGAATAATATTCCATTGTGTATATGTACTACATTTTCTTTATCCATTTATCTGTTGATGGACAGTCAAGTTTATTTCATGTAGTGGCTATCATGGATAATGCTGCAATAAACATGGGAGTGCACGTATCCTAATGTACTGATTTTCTTTCTTTGGTGATATACCTAGCAGTGAGATGGATTGCTGGATCATATGATAATTCTATTTTTAGTTTTTTTGAGGAACTTCCATACTGTTTTCCATAGTGGCAGTACTAATTTACATTTCCATCAACAGTGTGCAAATGTTCCCTTTTCTCCACACCCTTGCTAGCATCCATTATTTTTAGTTTTTTTTGATAAAAGCCATTTTAACTGGGCTAGATGATGTCTCATTTGGTTTTGATTTGCATTTCTCTGATGATTAGTGACGTTGGGCATTTTTTCATATACCTATTGACCATTTGTATGTCTTCTTTTGAGAAATGTGCATTTGAATCTTTTGCCCATTTTTTATTGGATTATTTGTATTTTTTGCTATTGAGTAGTTTAAATTCCTTATATATTTTGGTTATTTACTCCTTGTTAGTTGAACAATCTACAAATATTTTTTCTCATTCTGTAGGTTGTCTTTTCACTTTGTGAATTGTTTCTTTTGCTGTGCAGAAGATTTTTAGCTCGATTCAATTCCATTTGCCTCTACTTTTGAGGTTTGATTCAAGAAATCTTTGCCTAGTCCAATGTCCTGGAGTTTCCTCAATGCTTTCTTCTAATAGTTTCATAGTTTTAGGTGTTAAATTTAATTCTTTAATCCATTTTGATTTAATTTTTATATATGATCAGAGATAAAGATCTAGTTTCATTCTCCTGTATATGGATATCCAGTTTTCTCAGCACCATTTACTGAAAAGACTATTCTTTCCCCACTGTATGTTCCTGGCATCTTTGTCGAAAATAAAGTTGACTGTAAATGTGTGGATTTATTTTTGGATTCCCTGTTCTGTTTCATTGATCTGTGGTTTTTGTTTTGTTTTGTTTTGTTTTGTTTTTTATGCCAGTACTATGCTGTTTTGGTACTATAGCTTTGCAATATAATTTGAAGTCAAATAGTGTGATGCCTCTAGTTTTGTTCTTTTTGATTAGGATGGCTTTGGCTATTCTGAGTATTTTGTGGTTTCATATAAATTTTAGAATTGCTTTCTCTAGTTTTGTGAAGAATGTATTTACTGCTTTAATGAGGATTGCATTGAATCTGTAGATCACTTTGGGTAATATGGTCACTTTAACAATATTGATTTTTCCAGTCTATGACCATGAAATATCTTTAATTTCTTTTTCTATTAAATCATTAAGGGGCTACAAAAGTTTTTGTTACATGGATATACTCTATAATGCTGGAGTCAGGGCTTTCAGTGTGCTCACCACCACGACAGTGTTCATTGTACCCAACAGGTAAGTTCCCAATGTCCTTTACATCTTTTTGTGCCCATGCACATCCATTATTTAGTGCCCACTTATTAGTGAGAACAATGGTGTTTGTTTTTCCATTCCTGAGATACTTCACTTAGGATAATGGTCTCCAGTTCCATTCAAGTTACTGTGAATGACATTATTTCATTCCTTTTTATACCTGAGTAGTACTCCACGGTGTATGTGTGTGTGTGTGTGTTTGTGTGTGTGTTTGTGTGTGTGTATGTGTGTGTGTGTGTGTGTGTGTGTGTGTGTATACACCACATTTTCTTCATCCACTCATGAATTGATGGGCCTTTGGTTTGTGATATCAGGGTAACAGTGGCCTCATAGAATACGTTTGGAAGTATTCCTTCCTTCTTGATTTTTTGGAATATTTTGAGTAAGGCGGTGTTAGTTGTTTAAATGTTCATAGAATTTAGCAGTGAAGACATCAGGTCCTAGACTTTTCTTTTTAGGGAGACTTTTTATTACTGCTTCTATCTCTTTAGTTTTTATTGATCTATTCATATTGAGGCTTTGTATTTCTTCCTGGTTCAATCTTGGTAGGATGTATGTGTCTCAGGAATTTATCCATTTCTTCTAGGTTTTGCAATTTATTGGCATGTAGTTGCTTACGACAGTCTCTAATAATTTTTTGAATTTCTGTGTTATCTGTCATGATGTTTCCTTTTCTCTCTGATTTTTTTTTAAATTTGGGTCTTATCTCTTTTTTTCTTAGTTTGTCTAAAGGTGTGTCAATTTTGGTTATCTTTTCACAAAACTAACTTTTGTTTCATTGATTTTCTGTATTTTTTTAGTCTTAATTTCATTTATTTTTGCTCTGATTTATTATTTCTTCTACTAATTTTGCATTTGATTTCTTTTTGCTTTTCTAGTTCCTTAAGATGCATCATTAAGTTGTTTATTTGAAGTCTGAATACTTTTTTGATAGTGTTAATTGTTATAAACTTTCCTTTCAGTACTGCTTTTACTGTATTCTGCAGGCTTTGTTGTGTTGTGTTTCCATTTTCATCTGTTTCAAGAAATTTTTAAATTTTCTTCTTAATTTCTTCATTGACCCAATGGTCACTCAGGAGCATATTGTTTAATTTTCAAGTATTTATATAGTTTTTAAAGTTCCTCTTGTCATTAATTTCTAGTTGTATTCCACTGTGGTCAGAAAAGATATCAGATATGATTTTGAATTTTTTGAAGCTGATTTTGTGGCCTATCATGTGGCCTATCCTTGCAAATGTTCCATGTGTTGAGAGAAGAATGTGTGTTCTGTACTTGTTGAGTAAAATGTTCTATAAATGTCTGAGGTCAATTTAGTCTATAGTACAGATTAAGTCTGATATTTCTTTGTTGGTTTTCTATTTAGATGATCTGTCCAATGCTGAAAATGATGCGTTGAAGTCCCCAACTTTTTAATGTATAGAGATCTCTCTCTCTCTCTCTCTCTCTCTCTCTTTAGCTCTAATAATATTTGCTTCATATATCTGAATCCACCAGTGTTGGGTGCATATGTATTTAAAATTGTTATATCCTCTTGCTGAATTGACCCCTTTTTCATTATATAATGACAATCTTTGCCTCTTTTTATAATTTTTGTCTTGAAATCTTTTTTTTTCTGATATAAGTATAGCTATTCCTGCTTTTTTTGGTGTCTGTTTACATGGAATATCTTCCATACCTTCATTTTCAGTCTGTGTGTGTCTTTACAGGTGCTTTTGTAGGCAGCATTAAAGAGTTTGATATTATTTTCTAATCTTTGCAGTCTGAGCTTTTTATATCTGTCCTTCTTGAGAGGGCTTTCCAAGAATTTAGAGGGGGATGAGTGTTGTTACCTAAGCCTGTGGTCACTGCAGCCTTTCAGCAGTAGGGGTTTCCCTAAACCCAGGAATGCCTTGGCTCTTGCAGACTCTTAGATACAAAGCCTCCGTAGACTTGGGGAAGGGAAGACAAGGGAGAATTCCCTGGATTCCCAGGTGAAGTTTCTTGCTCTCTTCCCTCACTTTCCCTTGAGCAGAAGAAGTCTCTCTCTGTGCTGAGCAATCTGGAATTTGGGGAGGGATTCTCCAAAGGCCTTTGGCCACTGCTCCACGGCTACCACTCTTTTTTAATTCCAGGCCCAAGGCCACTTTATTTAGTAGGTGGTAAATCCTGCTGGGACTGTATCCATCATACCAGGGCAGTGGATTTTCTCCTGGCCTGGGTGTGTTTAGAATTCCCGTAGAGGAGCAAAGGCCTAGAATCAGGGACTTTAGGAATCTGCCTGGTGCTTTTTTCTACTGTGGTTGAACTGTTCCCCAATTTGCAAGACAAAGTCCTCTGCACTCTTTCTTCTCTTTCTTTGAAGTAGAAAAGGTCTTTCTCTGCACTGCACTGCTTGGAGTTGAGGGAGGGGTGATACGCACACTCACATGGCTACTGTAGCTGGTGTCATACTGGGTCACACCCCAAGCCCACTGCCACTGAGACCAGTGCAGCATCAGGAATTGCCCGAAGGCTATAGTCTTTCTCCATGGCCTGATTGCCACTCAAATTTATTCAGGGCCCTAGGCCTCTTTAGTCAGTGGTAAAGCCAACTAGGACTTGGATTCCTCCCACTGGAGTGGAATATTCCTCTCTCTTCCAGGGCAGATCTAAATGCCCCCTCTGTGAGCACCAGTGAAATTCTTCCTGGTACTGTGTTCTGCTGTGACAGCATGGCCCTGAGTTCTAATGCAAAATCCCACATTTCTTTCAGTCTTTCTCCCCCAAGCACACAGGTTGTTTCTCTGAGCCACATCATGTAGGATTAGGGGCAAGGTGATGTAGGCAATGTGAGACTATCCTTCCTACCTACTTCGGTGTCTCTTTCCTTTTTATTATGTTAAAAACCAGGTACTGTGATAATTCACCTGATTTTTTTTTACCCTTGTTAAGGTGTTTTCTTCTGTGGGTAGTTGTTCAATTTGGTGTTCCTGTGCAGGGCAGGAAGGGGACGATGTATGGAGGATTCTATTCAGCTATCTTGCTCTGGTTGCTATTAATATCTTCAATGCGCTTTATTATATTATATTTTCCTCTGTGGTTTTATTTTTAATATTTTCTATAATTATATTCTGAAGTTTACTAGTATGTTCTTCTACAATGTCTAATCTACTATTAACCCCAGTTCAGTGTATTTCTTTGTCATAATTTTCATCTCTAGAAGTTAGATTTGGGTTTTTTCCTTTATATTTCATGTCTTTACTTAATTTTAACTGAATGCGGTTAGTGTAACCATTTTCATTGTCTTGTAATTCTAACATCTGTATTATTTCCAGGTCAATTTCATTTTATTGATTATTCTATTCTTGTTTTGTATCTTTGCTTCATGCTTGGTAATTTTTGATTTGCATATTTTATAAAGCTGGATTGGATGTCATGCATTGTGAATTTTACCTATTTGGATGCTGGATATGGTTTGTATTTCTATAAATATTCTTGAACTTCATTCCAGGATGCAGTTATGTTACTTGTAAGCAGTTTGATCCTTTCTGTTTTTTTTCCTTTTATGAAAACTACTGGGGCCAGTTTAGTATTCAGTCTAGTGTTAATTTTTCCTCACCATTGAGGCAAGACCTTCCTGAGTATTTTACCCAATTAGCTGTGAATGATGAATGTTATTTTAATCTGGCTGGTGGGAAAAGGTACTGTTCCTGACTCTGTGTTAACACTGGGCATTGCTCCTGATGTTTTCATCCTCTGGCTTTAAGTAGTTTCCTCACATAAATGCACTGATAATTTCTTTGCACAATTCTTGAAGGGATCCTTTGCAGACGCCCAAGGTTCTGCTTCTGTGCAACTCTCTCCTCTCTTATACTGTGTCTTGTGAACTCCGTAAGTCTTCTTCTCCCTGCACTTTCAACTCTGTCTCCTCAACTCAGGAAATCCACTGGGCTCCTCCCTGGATTCTCCCTCCTCCTGTCATGGTCTGAAGACTCTCTCAAAGACAGTAAATTAAAGAAACTGTAGGGTTAACCTCTTTTGTTTCCCAGCTCTCAGAGATCACTGTCATTTATTGACTATTGCACAATGTCTTGAAATACATTGTTTTATATCTTTTGTCTATTTTCTTGGAAGAGGTATTGCTTCAGGTGTTATAGTAAATCTAGTCACTGTTACTTTATCTTGGGTTGAATCAGAAAGTTCTATTAGCTTGATTTATAACTTCTAAATATTTAAAAATATTGTATGTGGGCCTCCATTTGTACTGTTTCCCTGGGCTTAGCAAATGTTAGGGTGGCTCTAGGAAAATGTGAGACTTGTGCATAAAAATATAAGAGAAAAAGATGGATAATTGATGTAATAATAAAGGCTCAAAGAGGAGGAATTATTATTATCTTTTATTATAAAATTTTTACAGAAAGAAGATAATATAGGATACTTGAAGAATGGGTTAAAAGTTGGTAATCCATGCCTTCAATATTTAGAGTTGTCATCGATTGTTGACTTGTAAAAGGCTTACTGAACCAAAGCAATAGCACAGTTGCTTTTCTAAGGTCTTAAATTTATGATTGTATTACTTCCAAAGCTATCTATTATTTCCATCAGTTTTCATTAGTCTTGGTGTGGAGCAGATCACTAGTTGGCTAAATTTATCTATGACTTATGTAGAAAAAAGTAATGAAGCCCAGATTTTAGGCTAGATATGAAAGAAATTAGAAGGACATGTAAAAATTTAAGAATGAATGAGTCAAAAATAGCTAACATTTATTTAGCACATACAAACTGTGCTAACTGTTTCAGATTATCTCATTTGCTCTTGATAATAAATTTATTTGGTAGTTATGATAGGTTATGATAGGTAGTTGCGGTAGGTTAAAGATACTTCCATTTTCCTTAGATAAGGAAATTGAGGCCTCCCCCAAGTTTACACAACTAGGAAGTGCCTGGATCCAAACAGCTTGATTTAAAAGCCCACACACTTAACCACTGACTATATTGCCCATGAGGTTAAAATAGAAATTAATCCAAATATGCAAGACAGTTGGAAGGATTATAGATTATGGTCAAAGAGCAAGACACTAATGTTAACGATGCCAGAGACAGAGCAGCTTTGAGTCTTGTTAAATCTAAGGGAAGTTGAGTTGAATGGAATGTAATTAGAATTGTGGTAATTTAATATTAATAATTTCCAGGTAGATTTTTTAATAATTCAGATCTATGAACATCACCTATGATATTGGCTGAATTTGAGCTTGAGGGTGAGACTAATGAAATTTTATTTGTGTATTTTATTTGTCATACTGAATTGCTTTCTATAGGTCTTTAGAAAAATTCAAGACGAGTGATCCTAACATCAGACACCTCATTTTATTGGTAAGGAAAGGTTCTCAGGTCCTCAACCTGCCAGCACACAATCTAATAAATGGATACATTTACTTTTCTGAAGTTCATTACTTATCATCACTCCTGAAGTAATGTGGGTCTTAGGTGTTCCTTCCCTAAGGAAATGTCTTGATATCATTGAGACTTAATCTTTATGCAATGACCATTATGGCTTCTTTGTCCACTGGTACTTCATCAGTGATAGGGAGGAATTCTAATGCCTCCAGAAGTAGGATCACCTAAAGTTTCTTGCTATAATGGAGGAATTCACCAGAATGAGTATATATCGAAGGGCCAAAGCCTGTAGAGTCCCCAAGTTTCTTGGCTGTCGATGTAACACTTGTGTTGCAGTGTCATGGAGCATCAGTTCTCTAATTCCATTTTAACTCAGGAAAACATTGTAATTTTAACAACATACTCTTTCAAGAGGCTTATTATTTACATAATTTTTCTGATGAGGATTCAATGAAAGATGGTGCCAGTTTCAGCCTAAGACAGGAGACCATCATCAATTCTATCCTGTACCCAATGGGATTATAATGTGAAAATCAGTCCAAAAATTACTGAATTTTGGCAATATTCTCTTTCATCTGATTTTGTTTAGTGTAGGTGTCCTGCTCCATAGCATTTGGTCCTCAGTGAAGGATTTTAAACTCCAGCTCTTTGAGGTCCCACAGGCCTGCAGACCTGTGCCAGGTTGTGGATTTTCATTTGTAGCTAGTTCCGTGATTAAAATGCCTCAGAGCATAGCAGTGACAAGGCAGCCCTGGCATTCCAGTTTGGTCAGTTTGTGTAATGGTTAAGCCACAGTTGTATGTGGGTATCATGTTGTCATCATGTTCTGGAATGAGTTGGCTGAAAACCAGATGTGGGTGGGAAGACAAAAAAATCAACCTATAAGGCAAATTAGGAAAGAGAAATTTATTTTTCTAAAAGAGATTTGAAGTTTTCATGTCAGCAAGTCCTAAAGTTTGGTTTGCAAATGAGTCTTGAAGTTGAAAACAAAATACTTTATTTCCTCAAGCTATAATTCCATGTCCCCCACCGTGTTTATATTTTAACAAAGAATGGATATGTACAGGGTAATCTTAATTGAAGTGTTAAAGTGATCACCGATTTTTGGATTAAGAAAGAGAAATAGATAGTGGTTATGTTGAGGAGGGGAAAGAAGGGCAAAGTAAGGGTGAAATGTGTAATTGGAACCAATTCAAAGAATAAGGAAATCTTTTATAAACAGGGGCATAATCAATACTGTAAGTTGAAATATTCTTTTCAGAAGAGCATTCAGACTTGTGATGGAGCCAGCCCCCTTATTGTTATCAAGAGGATGAAGGTAAAAAAGAAGAGTCAAAAAGCTTCTGGGGAAACTGAGGCTTCATTTGTGAAAGTCATGCTCAGAGTGAGCCTTAATCACAGATAGGGCATTTAAGGTTGAAGTACAGAAGGTGTCAAGATAGGGACAGAGGCAGGGAGTGGAGAAAGGGTGCAGCGAAGCTAATGCTGGAGCACATGCTGAGTTTCACTTTTCATGCATTGCTGTTCTGTAGTGTTTATTATTAAGATAAAAAAGATTTCCAAAGCTTTTGGAAATAAGAACAAAAAGAAGTTCTAAGGGGACTCCATATTATATACTTACATTTCCTTAACAGTCAGAAATCCGTGTTCTCAAACTAACCTTTAACTTTGTTGAAGACAATGCTTTGGAAAACAGATCACTAAGTCTGAACAGGTTATTGCAAACCCTTCACATCAACAAAATGCACACTACTCTTTTCATCATTCAGAAATAATCTGATGCTGCTGAACATTAAAGACACAAATAATTTCTTTTATCTTAAAAATTCTGTGTGTGTGTGTGTGTGTGTGTGTTTTGAGCATATAAGCTAGTGCTAATTTGCAAAAGTTAATTGAAAAAAAAAAACCCTAATTTGGATAGCATTTATTAAAAATGCAAGTCATTTGACTAATGGTAGGTTATAGTATTTGCTTCCTCTCTCAAATAAACAGATTTGTTTCCAGGAATTTAAGCGATGGAAAAAATGACCTTTAAATCTAATTTTCAAGTGGTATAGAGTATTCTATTGTGAAAATAGATATACAAATATTTTGAGGAACATAAATCTCCAAGAATTATTGGAAGCAAAAAGCTATTAGCTGAACAATATGGAATTCAGATGACATTGCTGACATTTTCTTTTCTAAGTAAACTAGGTTTTAATGAAAGTTTGAAGGAAAACTATTCTAACAAAGAATAAATTTAATTGTTAAAACTGTTTCTGGACAAACTGAGATTTTTTTACTGTTTTTCAGTTAATAACTATTTGTTGAGGGCCGATTAGCTGCCAGGTCCTCTTCTAGGATCTAAGGATAAAGTAGTAACAAGACAGAGTATTCACCTTCAACGAGGTGATATTCTTGCTGGAAAAGATAGACAGTAAAAGGGAAAAATAGGAATCACATGATATCAAATAGTGATAAGTTCAAAGGAGAAATAAAATAGGAAAGTTGGCTAGAGAGTGATTGAGAGGCTACTTCAGCTAGGCTGGCTGGGAAAAGATTATCTGAAGAGGTTGTATCTGAATTGGAGTTTCAAAGATAAGGAGATGGACAAATTAAGATTTGGGGGAAGAGGGTTTACAAGGTAGTAGTCATAATTGAAAAGATCTTAAATCAATAAGCTTGGTATTTTTGTGGTGGAAAGAAGGTCAGTATGCTTTTTTCCAAAAGAAACAGAAAAATAATTTCTATAGGTTTAATCAATTAGGATACTTTTTGATTCATGTAATGAGAAGTTGCAAAGATCAGGTAGTTTTCAGTATTGTTTGATCCCATCATTAAAAATTCAGAGTTTATTTCTTCTGTCCATTTTCTTTCCCAATGTGTTTTCATTGACCTTTGAGCTGTACTCTGTGAAGGTCAGTGCACTTTGTGGCTATAGGTTGGTCGCCAATAGCTATTAGATATTCTTCAGTTAAATTTGGAAGGCAAGGAAGTTAATCCCCAAAAGTCTCTTAGAATAGTGAAGAAGAACTTTCTCACAAGCTCTGTAAACCTCTCCACGCATGTTACAAAAGCTTCTAAATTATCAATCCTGAACTAATCCTTGGTGAGGGGAATGGAACTTCCCTTAGGTAAATCAGGCCCACATCTGGGTATGTCTGGAAGGAGGAGCCCCACACTCCCCACACTGCTGAGACACATAGCCGACATGGCAGAAAGGAGGGCATGAAAAAAATGTAATTGTTTTTGGAGGAGGAAGATTAGGAAAATTGTTGGTTAGGTAACCTATTGCTTATAGGATGCAGCTACTATGGGTATAGCATAGTGAACAAAGAGGAGAGTGGAAATAAATGAGGCCAGACATTTAGGCAGAAGTTAGATTATGCAGAGCCTTGTAGGATATTTAGTTTGCGTTCTACTCTAGTCAAAGGGACAATAGATTTTTGAATTTTTAAGCCTGTATGTGTGGGTGTGTGTTGAGGGGTAGGCGGACGGGGTGACAAATTCGTGTAATTTTTCCTACAGAAAACAATTACAGAAACTGGAAAATTGTCAAAAACAGTAATTTGAAGGCACTGGAAAATGATCAGAGGCAGGCAAAGACTTGAGAAGAGTTTATTACTAAAATTTGCTACTGCATCAGGTAAAATGTGCAGCTTTCTTGCACTTTTTGCAAAACTTGAGCCTAAATGATTCAATTTCAGGGTAGAAAAATCACTGAATACTTAAGGGAACATTCTAGAGGCAGGAGCACCACAAAAGGGCTGAAATCCAAGTCTCAGTATACATTTTGCCAAATCTCTGGATGACCAGTAAGTATGCCTGTTTACATGAAACCCCAGGAAGTATGGTGAAAAAGCAGAGAGAGAAAGGGGAAGTGGATTTGCTCTTGAAAGACAGAATTGCTTCTGGTGAGATACTGGAGCTCGTTGTGTCTTTGATTGAATGCATTCTCTAGTCCCCACACAGCTTGGGTGGCAGAAAACAGAAGCCTTATTAGATTGATTTGTCAGAGACAGAATTCTGGCATAGAGGAGTAACTGAAAACTCACTAGGGGGGCTAAAGGAAAGGAACCACCAAAAAGGTGAGCCCCAAAATCTGAGTATAAACTCAGTTAATGTCCTTGGCAGACTCCTAAATAAAATAGGCATGGAGGAGACCACCAGGGGGCCAGGCTAAAAAAGCAACAGCTAGAAGCCAAGAACACTTGGCAGCTATATCAGCTTCTTCACACCATGAGGGAGACAAATTTCAGTTTGAGTCCAGGCAAGTTAGTGACTTACTGGAACCAAGACCCAGAAATCCTAAGAAGAAGAAAGAGATTTCAGAGTTACTGTAACATACTGTCTGTGTCATCCTAAGTAACAGAGAGGGGACTCTAAAATAAAATATTTATTTGGAAAGGGCATTGCAGTGGGGAATACGTGTGCCATAGTGAACTATGTATATATTCAGGGAGGTAAAGACAGACAAAGGTTTTTAAGGGAAATGACGTAGATTACATAATTAGTTTGAGATAATTATCCTTTGCTATAAGTATCAATAACAAGGGTGGTATCAGTCCAAGTTTGGACAGGCAGTTGCTGGGCTACTCACGTCTCACAGAAGTATTTTTTTGTGTGTAAGATTGTGGTTTTTGCTGAGTCTGTTGTGATAGTTCTTGTTATTAGGCTTTTGTTCATGAGAATCCTTCCTTCATGGCCTTCCCTGCCTCTGTTTTACAGGGTTTTTCTTTTTAAAAACAAGTCACTCCATTTTGATTCTGACAGTTTTTACATCTGTTATGGTTTGAATGTTTGTGTTTGCACCAAATTCATATGTTGGATCCCTAAGCCCCAATATGCCTGCATTTGGAGATGGAACAAACTAGTTCGAAGGAACTAATTAAATGTAAATGAGATCATAAAGGTGGGGGCTCTGATTTGATAGGATTATTGTCCTTATAAGAAGAGGTCACTCTCTCTTTTTCCTTGTATATGCATAGAGAAAAGGACGGGCGAGGACATAGTTAGAAAGTGGCCATCTGCAAGCCAGGAAGAGGAGCCCTCACCAAACATTGAATCAGCCAGTACTTTTGTCTTTGACCTTTAGCCTCTGGAACTGAGAAAATCAATTTCTGTTGTTTAAACCATCCACTCTATGATATTTTGTCAACAAAAAATTACTAGCCATCGAAATTGTCCAAAAAGGGTGACATATATGCAGAAAGAAATCTGTCAATACAAACTGATTGCAAGTGTGTCAGTGTTAAAGTAGCACAGACTTCAAGGGGGCTAGCATAAGTATTCAAGGAATTAAAGTAAAATATGTTCAAAGATAGAAAGGAAGTGTGTTATTACTGAGTGAACAGATAGGGAATTTTAACAGAGATATGGAAACTAAAAAATGACCAAGTTGAGATTCTAAAATTGAAAATTATAATAACTGAAAATAAAAATACCTTAGATTGGGTTCAACAGAAGCTTGGTGATGGCAGAGAATGAATCAGTTAATTTGAAGACAGTTCAATATCTAATCCAAAGGGGAGAAATAAAAATAAATTGAAGAAAAATGAACAAAGCTTCCTCAGAAGTAGCATGTGAAAAATATCATGTGTTTCAACTTATGTGTAATTGGAGTCAAGAAGGAATACAAGAAAGAGAGAGGGACAGAAAAAATATTTCCAGAGTTGGTAACAGAAAGCTTCTGATATTTGAGGACAAACATTGACTTACAGATACAGGAGGCTCCATGAGCTCCAAATTAGAAAATTAAGAAAAAAAGCCACATCTACACATATCATAGTTAAAACGTCAAAAATCAAAGATTAAAGAGAAAATATTGAAAGCAGCAGAAGAAAAAACATTAAATAAATCATGTATGTAGAGGGGACTATGATAAAATTATAAGCTGACTTCTTATCAGAAATAATCGGGGCTGGGAGACATTAGAATGACATATTCAAAGTGCTGAAAGAACAACAATAAAAAAAAGTCAGCTAAGATTTCTACATCCAGCCAAGCTGTCTCTAAAAAATTAAGGATTTTCCAATAAACAAAAATTGAGATAGATTTTTTGCACTACTAATGGAAGACTTAGGGTGAAAAGTAATCAACCATGATGGAAGGAAGGAAAAGGACCAAATACCCGTAAATGGTTGTAAATATATAAGTAGATATTTATAACTATCTTTTACCACCTAATTTCTTTAAAAGACCTGTGATTGTGCAAACCAAATTTATAACATTATGTTATTAGTTTATAACACATACTGATATATTATTTATGACAATGATAACACAAAAAGGATGGAGGTGTGAAATGAAACTAAGCTATTAAAAGTTTTTTATATATCACCCAAAGAATGTCAACAATTAAGTAAATGAAAAGAATTTAAAGATTAGTGTTTAAATATTACAGCAACTGTTTACAAATGTAAATAAATTTGGCTAACATGACAAAAAAAACATTGTATAGCAAAGAATATTTATTTAACATAAACGAGGGCAAGAAGAAGGAACAACAGAACAAAATACAAGTGAGACAAACAAATTATGAATAGGAAAATGACAAACATAAATCCAAGAATATTGGTAATGACATTCAATGTAAACAAATTTCAATCAATAGATTGTCACCCTAGATTAAAAAGCAAGATGCATGAATATTTTGCCTATGAGAGGTAGGTTTTAAATATAAGCATACTGAAAGTAAAAGGATGGAAAATGTATAGTTTGCAAATGATAAGCATATGAAATCTGGAGTGGCTATTTTAACATGAAATTAAATAAATTTAATACAAAGATTATTACTAGAAACAGAGGTAGACATTTCCTAATATTAGGTCATTAAATATGAAATGTTCCATTTTGAATTAAAAGTTTAGTTTACCATATCTCAAACAAGAAGCAGGACAATTAATCAAAATATGTGTCTCAACAATCAACATAGTTTTGCCATCTTAATGGTAGCTTGTTTTGCCAGCAGTGAAGAAGTTTGGAGAGCAAGTGCCTAAGAAGTCGTGAAGGCGTTTTCCACAGCTTGTTGAGAATTGAATATTTTTCCTTCCAAGAAGTGGTCCAAAATCTGGAAGAAGTGGTAGTCAGTTGGTGCAGGGGCTGGTGAATATGATGGATGACAGAGAGTTTCCAAGTCCAGTCTCTGCAGTTTGAGCAGCATTGTTTTTTTTTGCTACATGTGGTCTTGCAAGAGGATTGGCCTGTCTTTATTGACCAATCTCGGATGCTTAATCGCAAACATCCTCATCATTTCATCCAATTGGTTGCAGTAGACATCTGCTGTAATTGATTGACCAGGTTTCATGAAGCTGTAGTGGATAATACTAGCACTGGACCACCAAACAGATGCCATTAGCTTTTTTTTGGATGAATATTCAGTTTTGGACTGTGTTTTGGTATTTGATCTTTATCCAACCATTGTGCCAAATGCTCGCGATTGTCAAAAGAATCCATTTTTTAATACATGTATCAGTACAGTGTAGAAATGGTTTGCCTTTATGTCATGACAGCAAAGAATGGCAAGCTTTGAAACGATTTCTCTTCTCATGCTCAATTCATGTGGTACCCATCTATCCAGATTCTTTACCTTGCTGATTTGTTTCAAATGGCCCAATATTGTTGGAATAGGGATGTCAAAACTTTCTGCTAACTCACCCATAGGTTGAGATGGATTTGCTTCCACTACAGCTTTCAGATTCTCATTATCCACGTTGGTCTCAGGTCACCCACATGACTCATTTTCAAGATTAAAATCACCAGAATGGAACTTCTCAAACTATCGACACATTGTGCATTCATAAGCCACATACTTCCCAAACGTTTTGCTGATATTTCAAGCTATCTGCACTGCATTGGTTTGCACACACACAAAAAACTCATATTCCAAAATAATATGGGTTTTGACTTATCCATGGTTTCACAAAAATTGCTTCAAAATTTTTTTTTGAAAGATAATCACAAGCCAAAACATGTGATGAAAGACTGAGGGTGTACCTTCACAATAAAAAAGAAGAAAAGACAAGAAGTGTCAAAGTGGCATGTCAGAGATATTAACTATCAAACTTAGTACTTAAGGAAATCGGACATTTCATACTTAATAACCTAATGCCAAAGGGTTAATATAATAGGAAGATATAACAATTATAAATGTGAATTCATCCAATAACAGGTCTCCACTTGGTTAGAACTGCAGGAAATGGACAAATTAACAATAACAGTTGGAAATTAAATTAACTCTGAATAATCAATACAAGTTTACAGAAATTCAGTGAAGATATAGAATAATTAAACAATATTCTCAGATAATCTGACCTATTTGTTATTTATAAAATAGTCTAGCCAACAATAGAAGGATACATTTCTTTTCAGAAGCAAATGAAACATTTATCAAATTAGACCATATTCTGGGCAATAAAACACTGTATCAATATAGTCACTTTATGAATATATTCAAAAGAATTAAAGTCACAGAATGTTCTCTGAATACAGTGAGTCTACATTAGTAAATAATAATAAAGATATCTGGAAAATCTCTTTATATTTGGCAATCAACTAATACACTTTTAAATAACCCATATGTCAAAGAATAAAATAAAAATAAAAAACATTTTGAAGTGAATAAAATTTAAAATACCACATATCAAAATTTGTGAGATTGAGGTAAAGTGGCTGTTAGAGGGAAATTTTTAACGGTAAATACTTCTCTTACGAAAGAAGAATGATTGAAAATTAAATATGTAAGCTTCTACCTGAAGAGGCTAGAAAAATAATAGCAAATTAAATCTCATGTAAGTAATAAGAAGGAAATAATGAATGTAACAGTAGAAATTACTGAAGTAAAAACAGAAAAAAAAAATGAATGAAATAAGGAAACACAATGAAACCAAAAGTTAATTCTTTTCAAAGATTAAAAAAATTGTTAAATATCTATCTAGTTTGATCAAGCAAAAATTAGAAAACATGAATTACCAATATCGAGAATGAAAGATGAGATATTAGCACCAATAGTACGTTTAAAAGATAAGAAACTTTTATGAATAACTCTATGCTAATACATTTAAAAATTAATAAAATGGACAAAATTCTTGAAAGAAAAAATGACAAATAATAATTCAAGGTAAAGGAGAAAATCTAAATACTTCTATATCAATAAAAGTGAATTATTGAAATTTATAATTGAAAATTTTCACTAAGGGACTCCATACGTGTGTTGCTTCTTTGGTAAATTCAATCAAATATTTAAAGAATAAATAATACCAAGTCTACACAGACTCATTTAGAAAAGAATCACTTATCTTCTGGATAGAGAATGGATTATACAGGAGCAAGGGCTTAAGCAGAAAGACTGGTTAAGAGCCTGTTAAAACAGTGCACATTCTTTCAGGAATTCAGGCTCCTGCCTTTTCTTGTTCATTTCTATGCCACCGTCTCTGGAATAGTGTTTATTTGGCACATTGTAAGTACTCAGGAAATATTTTTTTAAATAAGTGAATTAATATTGAGGCCTTTTGATCGTAGTTATCTAAAATGGCTAATTTCAGTCTTTAACTTGCTATAGACCTTCACCTATCTTCTTCATCATTATTTTCTTTTAAAAGAAACATTTCTCCTCCCTCTCCCAGGTGGAACTCTTCTGGTATTCTGTTGATTCACTCTTACTTCAGTAGCTTCAGGGTCTAGCTCTTTGAATTATATTCTTTGTTTTAGTTGTTGGTTACTGTTTATGTTCACTTTTTTTTTCAGTCTACAAATGCACTCAAAGCAAAAACAAGCAAGAGTTTTCCCTTGTTCCTGCCACTTCCTCAAGCTAACATGTTTTCCCTCATTCCTTTTATGGCTACACTTAATGAGAGAGCCTCAACATTTGACCTTGATGTCGAGCTTGAGCACTGGTTCCTGTTGTATACCAAGATTTTTATTTCTAAAGTTACTAATAATTCCTAGTTGTTAAACCCAATGACTTCTCTCAATTCTCATTCTCTTTAACTACTCTGCAGCACTTAATACTGCTGTTTATCCTTTCCTTTTTGTAACTCTTGCACTTTGGCTTCTATGATACGGTGTTGTGATTTTTCATCCACATTTCCAAATTCTCTATCTCTGTCTCAATCATTGTCTCAGTTCCCTCAGTTTATCTACAAAGAGAAGGTGTTCCTTAGGAATCCTTTCCTCCATCCTCTTTCCAATGGCAACCTCATTTGATATCACGGTTTTAATAATTAGCAATGTACTGATGATTTATAAACCTATAGTCTGACATTTTTGCAGAGCTCCGAATCCTTATTTCCACTGTTTTTTGGATACCTCAACCTAAAGTTCTTGCCATAACCTCAAAAGTCAGTATTTCTGAAATGAAATCCATCATAATTCTTCCCAAACATCTACCTCTCACTATATATTGGTGCCCCTCTACCTAGACTTGGGAAGTTTGGTATTTCCTTTGATTGCTGTCTTTTCTTCATTTCCACATTAAATTATTTGTTAAATCCTATTTATTCTGGCTCTTTTATGTCTGTAACACTTGCGTGCTTTTCTACCTTCCCATTGCTACTATGTTGTTCAGACACAGTACTATGTTTGTCCTATGAATGATTAAATCTGTATTTCAACTGCTCTTTTCAGATTGTAATGCCTCTTATTGTCATCCATGTTGCATTCTGCTGCTGAATTAACCTTCCTAAAAGACAGTTTTAATAATGTTGTAAATATTAATAATCATAATAGAAAAAACTTATTATTTACTGCGTGCTAGCAACTCTTTTAATGCTTTACAATTAGCCTTCATGCAAATCTTATTGACACTCTCAATATTTCCATTTTGTAAAAGAGAAAACTGAAACACAACAAAGGTAAGTAATATGCCCAAGGTCTCACAACTGGGAAGTGTCAAAGCTGGTATTTGATCATTTTAACTAACACATTGTACTGATTCTTCACATAAAACCTGAAAAGACTCCATTTTCTACACCGTGACCATCTGTGAATTTTATTCGATTCACTCTTTTTTAATTGAAAAGAATTCCATCTTGTTCCAAGCAATAATATGAGTGATATAACAGATTTTATGTGCTAATGATATATTCTTTTCAATTTTTTACATACCCATAAAATACATATACGGCTATTAAAATGAAAAATGTCATCGGTGTGCCACTTAAAATGATATCGTATGCCATATTTCAAGACATACTGATCAGCAAAACAAAGTTAAAATCATTATGCTGCTATGCAAACTTTTTGTTATTCAGATTTATTAATGATGCAAGTCCAACTTAAATATGTAACTTTTCCCCACTTTTACCCTTTAAATTACCATCAGCAAAAAATTAATAAGTAAATAAATTACAAATCAATAATTTCAGTCTCTCCTCCCTGTATATACTCCAGTCCTGGCTTTTTGAATTTTGTTCATGCTATATTCTTACCTTTAATACCCTAGTAACTGAACTTCTGAATATGTAAAAATTTTACCCATTTATCCTACTCATGAGGACTTGATTCAGTTGTTTTAATATATTCCTGTGGCTTGATCTATTTTTATATTCTAAACCAATTCTTTCCAATGAGAATCTTCACAATTAAGAAAATGAAAACGAATTGTTCAATATTGTAATTGGTAGCCACATCTTATTATTGAGCACTTGAAATATGGCTAGTGAGACTAAAAAATTATATTTTTAGCTTAATTTAATTTTAATTAGTTTAAATTTAAATTTAAATGGTTACATATGGCTAATGGTTTTTGTAGTGAATAATACAGCTCTAAACTATCAATTCAATACATTGGTATTACTGAATGACCAATATATTTTAAAAATGAATATTATAGTAGCATATACCTGTCTTTCTCGTTGCTTATAGTTTGCTGAAGGGAAGGATTTATATTTTATCATTTTATTGTGTGTCCTAATACATCTAGTACATTTCTTTTTGTTTAAAAAGTATACAATAAATATTTATTATGTAACTAAATGAATGGATGACCATCTGTTAACTTTGTTTAATTATGTTAGTATTAGTGGTATCAAAAGCTGCTCCATATTTTAATTTTTCGAGATAACTAAGGTAAAATAAATGCTTATAATAAACAACTTGCCTTCATCTTTGCAATTGACTATATGATTCCTTAAGGTAAAGTGCTTTTATTCCATCAATTCATTCATATTTTGCTTGACAGTGCTAAACACGAAAAAAATCTTTTGTGTTAACAATCTCAGCTCCAAAGTCGACCTGACCACAAAGCCCCAGTTTTTCTATAGCTCAGTCAACAAATCCCGGACATGTCAGCCTAGATTTACAATGGTTCTAATCGGCATTTTGCACATGGACACCTTCCCATGTGACACAGACTCTCGTGACACTTGTCTCTTTCTAAAGCAACTGCCTGTTTCTCCCCCTGCTAGTTTTAGAATAAACGCCTTGTCAAAAAAAGAATTAGATTTTGACAGCTTAGTCCTATGGTTAATTGAGGTGATAGATATACTTGACATTTAACTAAGTGCAGAATAGAAGATTAAGATGTATTTTTTATATGCATTCTCTGTTTTAGAGGAGGTCACTTTCTGGAGTCCTTTTAATATACCCGTGAAATTAATAGTAGTGATAATTCTGCTTTATAGCATAATGTCTTTAAAGTTCTTTTAAATTTACAGATAACTTTTCGTTTTGCAGAGTTTGAATTAGTTGAATCTTCTTATAGTCTACCCTCTTGGTCTTCCCCTCTCAGTCCCGTAAATTAATACTGGTTGAAAAATACAAAAAGATAGTGTACAAACCTACTCGATTCAAAGAAAGTAGGGGAAAAGGGCCATATTTGAGATTACCCTAAATTTGTGAGGGCATGCCCTGGAATTATTAGGCTAATGATAAAGACATTTTAATTTTTGTGTATGTATTAAAAGTTCCTCAGCATTTATTTGTGCTTGTTGTCATTGCTTTGTAACACAGACTACAGTTTTTCATTTTCCAGGGAGGTTTGTTTTATTTTTTAGTATGCCAAGGTTATCTTATGTTGATATGTAATAACTTTCTTAGAAGTGATTCTCATCACCTAATTTAATATTAGGTATTCATTTATCATAGCTACTATATTAAACATAATATTACATTTGCAGAATTTTTTTGATCTGTAAAACATTTAGATAAAACTAAAAAAGTTTATAGATTTACAGAATATCAATTTGTGAAAAGGATGACAAAAGCATATATACTTTAAAAACAATGCAGTTCTTCATCATTGTAAATATGATAGATGATACTAAATATTATCATATTATAAATATGATAGATGATTTATTGGGAGAAGAGTTAGAAATAAATTTGAAGGTTGGGAAAAATCTATTTAAGAAGGAAAACAAAAATAATTTCCACTTAGAATAGGTAAACCATTCTATTTAGGCAGAAATACGAGGGAAAACAATAGACTAGGATGACTAAAGTCTTCTTTCATGGAAGTGCATTGCAATTTTGTGCACAGACCACCTTTGCCACACTAATCTGTAAGATGGTATTGGTGTATGAGTTTTATTTTCTTTCCTTTCCTCCCACCTGGAAATGCCTTAAGATAATCTGTAAACATTATTATAATCCTTCTTCCTATAGTGTTCCCCCAAATTTGGCTTCTTAATTTTGGCCTTCCTACTTGTCTGTGCTCAGTACTCACTTTTTTTTTCTGGTGGCAGTTTTATTATTAGACTTTCTCTGTTACCATTCCTATTTTAGGTTTCAACAATTCCCATTACTTCTTTGCTGATTATATTTTTATATAAATTTCTGATTAAATATCTCACACACACACATACACTATTAGTGTCTTACATGAAGGAGTGGTCTGTTTAATATCTATATTTTTTAAAATGTAACTCTTCTAGTCATTTTTGGGGCTAGGCCAATTATGTTAATTAGAGTATATTGAGCAAAGTACATATTTCCAGTCTCTACACATATATTATTCAATTTGATCAAGCTTCAATATATAAAAGCTTTTTACAAAATGTAGTGTCAAAATGTTAGTCTTTGGTCAGAATCTTGGCAGATTAAGTCAATTAAAAAGGTCAAAATGATGGTCCTTTATTTTACAGGAAGTGCAAATGTACAGAATTTATTATTTAATTAAATGCAAGTCTGTACTTCAGTGCGAAAATACAGACTATAAATGTATCCAAGTCAAAAAGTGGAAAAAGTTGGTTTATTAACAGTAACAAGATATAAAATTGGCTGTTCAGTTCATTGCCATCTTATTTATCTTCCTTTGCTTTTCTGGAAAACCTTCATATTCCCATACAGATGCAAACATTTTCTAGTTAGTTAAGCTGTCTGCATCATTAATTTTTGGTGAGTTGAACAACTGCTGAATTAAGGCTGTCTGTTTAAGTCACAATGAAGTCTTCCATCCAGGGTACATCTATTCTTTATATTGGATTATTTAGTCTCTCTGCCCAGTTTAATGCCAAATAATATTGATAGCATTGATTGATTAATTCATTTACCAAATATTCTATTAATATAATTACCTATTGTCTCCTTTGTACTGTTTTTAGAAAATGAGGTTATAACAGTGAACCAAATAGACCAAAAACAAACAAACAAATAGTCACCCCCAAACACCTTGCCCTCATCACCTTACATTGTAGTGGGAGGGGATAGATAATAAAATAAATAAGTTATATGGATATATTAAATGGTAATTTGTGTTCCATAGAAAAATACAAAAATACCAAATGGGAACATTAGGAATAACAATGTAAAGGTACAATTTTAAAAAAGGGGATTTAGGAAGGTTCTAACTGAGAAAGTAACATTTAGTGAAAAACTACACTGATGTGAGAAAATGAAGGTGATGTTCATCAGGAGGAAGACTGTTCCAGGAAAAGGCAACAGTGAGAGTAAAGGCCCTAAGTGTGGGTCTTGTCTGGCTGTGTTTGGGGAACAGCCAGAAAGCCATCGTGGCTGGAGCAGAGTCAAGCAGAATGAGAGCAGAAGCAAATGAGGTCAGAGACTTCAGGGGAGCCAGATCATGGAGGACTTGCAGGCCATCATCAGGACTTTGGCTTCTTTTCTCATTGATATTGGAAATTAGTGAGCAAAGGAATAAGGTCTGACATAAATTTTAAAAGAGTTACTCTGTGCTGAGAACAGACTGCACTGAAGGCAAGTGTAGAAACAGGGACGGTTAGCACAATCCCCGTAGGAGATTGTAGTGGTTTGTGCCAGGGTGTTGGGGGCAAAGATGGTGAGGAGAAGTTGTATTCTGGATGTATTTTAAAGGCAGAGCCAACAGTAGCAATCTATTACAGAAATACACAGTAGTTTACAATAGTAGAAGCATTGAGACTAAAAAACCTGTATTGATTTTTTAAACTGAAGAGGTATTTTTTTCCCCCTATTCTGTGAAAGTATTCTGTTAAAGTACTGGCTTGTTTCTGTCCACTGGAAAGGAACCATGCTAGTATATTTCTTTTTTTCCAAGAAAATCCCCAGAATGGCTTGTGTGAAATAAGTGCCCTCACAAGGGTCTGGGGAACAGAGTGGAACAGCAGCTTATCTGAGTCAGAGAATAGGCTTATCTCTGAAGGTAGATAGGACTTTAAAGCCCCTTCATCTATGCCATGGATACAGGAAACATAAAAAGCTTAAACTGTGGAATGTGTGTGTCTGTGGAGAATGGTGTGATAAATTCAGGTAAGTTCAAAATTATTACAACAAATCTGATACTTGGTTGGAGCCAATACGGCTGGCAAGCCGGAAGGAAGAACAAAGGGCTCTCTTTCAGAAAACTTACTTTACATGTAGCATTTTGGATTAATGGTAAAGATTAAACACCAGGACGTGAGATTTTAAAGGTAACAGTTTTATTTAACCCAGGATAAAGTTACTGCTAGAACATTCTCTGACTCAATGACTCTGATCCAGCATTGTGGAGAAAATGATAACATGTATAGGAAACAAAAGAGTTAGTTATGAAGCATTGTAATACTTCATTAAGCTGTTGATTAAATGTCACATTCAATGAGAGATCTTCTCTAAGAGTTGTACTGGTTACAAATATTTGATGAAATAAAAATATAACAAAGTAATTAATAACTAAATTAAGTGGACATTTCTTAATTTTACTTTAATTCTCTGTTGAATGCTTTGGAGGTACATTTATTAGGATGTGAAGATTCTGCTTATTTCATGAAGTATTGGCTAAGAAGTTCTTGAGCAGTCTGATATGATTAATGCAATAATATAAATAGCTAATTTTTTTTGCCAGGAATTATTTTAAGGTCTCGGAAAATCTAGGTTTCTGCATCATTTATTTGATAGTTTTGCATATGATAGTATACTTAGGAAACCTGATTATGAATATGTTAATAATGGTATTAATCACATTATTTTGTTATTTTATAGCTTCTTTCTAAAATGTGAAAATTAAAAAATTAATCAGTGCTTATTTAGAGGAAGTTCTGCATAATAATTAAGAAGTTGAGTACTGGAATCAAATTTTTCTATGTTCAGCCCCAGCTATTTTCTAGCTGTGTGACTGGGGCAAATTACTTCATATTTGTATGCTCAGTTTCCACGTAGGCAAAATGAGGACAATGATACTTAATAGGCACCTGCAAGGACCCAGGGAGTCTATCTCTATCTCTGCGTCTCTCTCTCTCTCTCTCTCTCTATATATATATATACACACACATACACATAAAATCTCTATAGTTTGTGTGTGTATATATATATATAAAATCTCTATAGATGTATAGATACATCTATACATATAGAGATGGAGATATGTGTGTGTCCTGATATTAATGCATAATTTGTAATAAGAACTAAAAAATGCTAGCTATATTATTCTTGGGAGGGATTTTTTATATTATTATTTTTAGGTTTTTACACTGTTGAATTATACTGTTTATTTATTCATGCAACAAATATTAAAAACCTATTCTGTGCCACACAGTATGCTAAGTACTGGGCATACAGCTGGAACATATGAACATAATGAACATAATACCTACACTCATAGGTATTACAATATAAGACATAAAATTTTTAAAATATTAAAAAAGCAAATTTAAACCTGAAAAGAGAAATAAATAGGTCTCTATAGGTTCATATAACAAGGCAAATCTAAGCTAAATAGCTTTTTGTTGTTGTTCTTAAACTTATATTTAAGATATGCCTGCATGACTATGTGCGTCATAGCCAGGTGGAGAGTGGGAAAAACGTATTCTAGGCAGAAGGTACAGCAGGAGCTGAGAATCAGAGGCAAGAAAGAGAATGATTTGTTTGAGAAACTAATAAACACAGCATCACTGGAGCAGAAGCAGCAAAGGTGAAGTGCAATTGATGAGGTTGTGGAGGTGGGAAAAGGTAAGATTGTGTATAGTCTGGCAACTCACACTGGAGATCTACAGCTTTACCTTAAGAGCCATGGGAAGTCATTACAATGATTTATGGCAAGAGTAACATGATTATAAATGCATTTGAAAAGAGATTACTCTAGAATTAGATAATGAGGGTGGAGGAAAACAGTGGAGAGCAGTTGCAGTGGGAATAGTGAGGAGGTTGATGTAGCTGTTCATAGAGATGAGGGTGGCTTGACAATAGTTGAATGGAGGAAAATGGATAGAACCAAAAAATTTTTAAGATTTAGAATCAAAAGAATTTGTAGTAAGTTGATGTGAGAAGGAGTGACAAAGAGAGAATGGCTGAGAACCAGGCCTAGATTTCTGGAGGTATCACCTGAGAAGACTGACGTGCCATTTATAAAAATAGGAAACATAGAAAAGTGGTACAGGACAGGATAAAGTGATAGAAAATAATACATGTTGCTTCAAACTGTAATTTTTTGAATGTGTAAATGTCAAGTGGATTTGTGGTTCAGAATTCAGGAGGGAATCTGGACTGAAGATAGTTAAATTGTCACATACCCCAAAATAGCAATTAAAGCCCAATGAAAGGAATTGGATCCCCATAGGGGTAGAGTATGTGGTGAGAAGAGATTAGGATAGATCTTGAGAAACTCATTGACAGAAAAGGAAGAACAAGCAAAGGAAACTAAGAAGGAATCATCAGAGAAATAGTAGAAAAGCTAGGGGAACATACAGTATGTAAGTTTAGGAAAGAGTTCCAAAAAGGAGGAAGCAGTCAACAGTTCAAACTTTCAATAAATAAGATAATTGTACAATAAACACATTTCGATTGAATTTTGGAGCATGGAAGACATTAATGACTTTGTTGAAAGCAGTTTTAGTGGATTTGTGGAAGTGAAACAAGATTGGAATTAAATAGAAAGGAAAAATGTGATGAAGAATTGGAGAAAAGAGTAATCATCATATTAAATAAGTTTGGATGGAGAGAAGAGAGGACAGTTGGACTGTTGGGTCAAGGAAAGATGTTTTTGTTTTTGTTTTCAAGGTGGGATAATATGAACATTCTTAAGAGCAGATGGGATGAAGATTAAAATTGCAGTTGTGTTACAGTTGAGAGATGTGTAATTATAATAAAAGAACAAGGTACAGAGAAGGGAGAAAGAGCTGAAATTTAGAGAATAAATGGAAGAATTGGCTTTGGAAGGGATGAAGGGAATTTTCTCCTTTGCATAAGGAGAAAGGGAGAAAAAATTTTTATAGCTATATGTGAGATTCTATCTTTGGTATTGAAAATTGGAGATCTCTCACATATCCACAGAGAATATGAGGAAAAATGGAGAGTTTTAGGTTCAAGCAGATTGGAGAAGTTTTCATGAAGTCATTATGGGGAAAGTGGAAGAAAACATTTTAGGCAAACTTTCTCAGAGTCATGGGAAATATTGAAAACCCACGAAGGACTATTAAATTTTTGATGTCGATGTGTATAATTGTCAGGAAATCCTCCACCTAGATTATAAAACTAGGGAAAGCGCTTAGTAGATTTACCTAGAGTTAGCAATTTGGCATGTATGTATGGGTAAAAAAATTTTAGTAAAGGGAGTAGTAGATAAGATGATTTGTTGAATCAAAATAGATGGGAGAGATATAAATAGAGATGAAGCTTATATAAATAAATATATATAGATGAGATGGATAGATAAATACATACATAAACATACATACATACATATGTAGAAAGGGCAATGGTTCAGTGGACTCAACAGTACTTTAAAAACAAGTGTAATTGCAATAGTGGAGAGAAATATACAGAATTTTAGGGGATTACGGTCAGATAATGAAATTTCTAAAGCACTTTGATGTGATTGCCTGGTTTATTTTATGGTTATGGAAGTGTGTGGTTGAAACGAAATAGAGGAAAGTGCCAAGTGAGATACAGAATTTGAGATATAAGATTCAAAATGTAGAATTTAAAAATAAGAGTACAATTGGGCCAGAAAGAAGCAAAGTGATCAAGGTGTCAAAGTTAACAGTGAATGAGGAAAAACGACCAAGAGGTTGATAGATAGTACAGAGGTTCAGGAGAGCTGAAGAACTGAAATGACATAAGCTACACGCGGGTGAGATAATGGGCTGGAAGCAGTGCTCAGGAACAGTGAAGACACAGAATCAACTCTACAGAAGTTTACGTGGTATGTGGGGCCATGTGTGGCCTTTATTGGAAAGAAATGCCAGGGATATGGTGTCCTCAGAAGACAGCAAGTTTGCATTTAAAGTTAGGAGATGTAGAGAGCGCTCAATTAAAAATGTAACAACATCAATGTTTGTGTATAAGTCCTTATGTGGACATTTGTTTTCTTTCTCTTGGGTATTGGGTACATATAATGACACATATATGTTTGCCTTTGTAAGAAACTGCCAAGCTATATTCCAAAGTGGATGACTATTTTACATTACCACTAAAAATTTATGAAAGGTTCATTGTTTTCCATATCATCACCAATATCTAGTGTTTTTAAATTTTAGTCATACTAGTGGATAGTGGTGTATCATAGTTTTAATTTGCATTTCTAACATAGCCAATGATATTTAGCACCATTTCATGCATTTATTGGCCACATACTTTTTATGATAACTTTAAGTCTTTTTTCCAGTTTTTTGATTAAATTGTTTTCTTATTGAGTGGTAAATGTTTATATATTCTGGATACATATATATGGTCATGTGTGTGTATGTGTATTTAAGTATACACACATACATATATACTTGTACACATATCCATGCATAAAATTTCCTTCTAGTTTCATTTTCTTAATGGTTTATTTATTTATTTATTTATTTTTTGAGACAGAGTCTCACTCTGTTGCCCAGGCTAGAGTGCTGAGGCATCAACCTAGCTCACAGCAACCTCAAACTCCTGGGCTCAAGCGATCCTCCTGCCTCAGCCTCCTGGGTAGCTGGGACTACAGGCATGCACCACCATGACCAGCTAATTTTTTCTATATAGTTTTAGCTGTCCAATTAATTTCTTTCTATTTTTTTGGTAGAGATGGTGTCTCGCTCTTGCTCAGGCTGGTCTCGAACTCCTGAGCTCAAACGATCCACCCGTCTCAGCCTCCCAGAGTGCTAGGATTACCGGCGTGAGCTACCGTGCCTGACCCTTAATGGTTTATTTTGAAAAGTAGTTTTGAATTTCCAAAAATTCCAATTTATCAATTTTTTATGATATGCCCTTTTTGTTTCCTGAAACATCTTTGCTTATCCAAAGATCATGAAGATTTTCTTTTTTTCTTTTTAAAAGTTTATGATTTTAACATTATGCTTAATTATATAATCCATTTCAAGTTAATTTTTAAGAATGATGTAAAATAAATGTCAACGTTCAATTTTTTCCTTTAATGATTTCTAATTGTTTCAACATCATTTGGTGAAAACATTGTCCTTTCCTTTTTAACTATTTTAGCACCTTTGTGAAAATCTGTTGACCTTATCTGTATGTCCAGTTTGGGAATCTCTTTTCTCTGCCATTATTCTAGATATGCTTTCAGATAATGTAAGTCTTCTTTTTTATTATATTTCAAAGTTGTTTTAGCTATGTAAAATCCTTTTCATTTTTATATTAATGATAAAATCAGCTTGTCAATTTCTACAAAGAAAAACATGTTGGAGTTTTAATTGGGATTGAATTTAATCTGCAAATAAATTTGAGGAGAATCAACATTTTAACAATATTGAGTCTATCAATCCACTAAAATGGTTTGCAACTCCTTTCATTGTTTCTCTTTTACCTTTTCTCATAATTATCTTTTAGTTTTCAGTGTACAGGTCCTTCATATATTTTGCTAAGTATATCCCTAAGTATGTCACATTTTTATGTTATTTAAGATGGTCTTAAATTTTTATTTTACAATTGCTTAATGCAGTTAATTCCTTTTAGTTGGCGGTCATATTCAACTAATATATTTTGAGCATCTGTTAGATGTAGTCACTTGCTTTATCCTGGAGTTACCATGATTAGTAAAATTATAGGCCCCCTCTATCCTTTTAGAGTTCACAGTCTAATGAAGGAGATGGACATTGATAAAACACTCACACAATCAGTGCAGTACCTAGTTCTTTAAGGTATATAATCAAGCAATGTGACATTGTAAAGGGAGTAGAGAAAGCTTTCCTGTGAAAGTGCAAGAGAGATGAAGTCTGAAGGATAAACAAGAATTAAGTAGATGAGAAAGGGAGGGAAGCACATTTTAAGCGAAAGAAAGAATGTGAGCAAAGATGTTGTGGAGGGAAAAGATACAGTGAGGATGAGGTACTGAGAGATGGTCACACTAGTTAGGAGAGGGCAAGGAGAAGCAGAATGCTAGATTTTGCTTGAAAGATGCCTTAGTGTTTAGATCATGATCTTGAACCCAAGTTTTTCTTTATTCTGAATGGTTTTAAGCAGGAGCATAACATTATTCTGTTTACATTTTTAAAAAGATCAATATAGTCTCTATGTAGAGAATGGATTGGAGTGAAGGCACAGTAGATTTAGGGAGGACAGTTAAGTGAATATTGCAGTAGTCCAAGATGATGGTTTGGAATAGAGTGGTGAGTTAAAAATGGAGAGAAGTAGATATCATCAGGAGGTAATTCAGGGAAAAAAAAACCAATAACAATAGCTTGAATATAGCGATAAGGAAGAAGAAAGAGTTGAGGATGGTATAATGTACCAAATGTATGATAGTGACATTTTTAAGGCAAGCAAGAGGAGATGTGCAATAGATATTTAAGTATGTTTGGAGCTCAGAAAAAGATCTAGGTAGAAGATAAGCATTTATTGTCCAATGGAGTGAAGCTTACAGATGAAATTCTAGGTGAAGATAAAATGATTTTAGTAAAGATTAGAGAATGAAAGGAGGATACGGCCACACTAAATTGCTGTTTTCCTTCTTTCTAATTCAAATGCATTCTAGCTATAAGTGTGTCAAGACTACTATCCTGTTCTTCTTGATTTTTTTCCCTTGAAGTTTCCAATTTTGTCAATTTTTTCTACTTTGATTTCTTAAGTTTTGTGTTACATTTGCAATGGTATTCTTGTGATGTTAGGCTTGTAACATTCATCTTTTACTGGTTTTATGAAATTCTACAAAATTACTTATAATAAGAATAACGATAAAGAATAATTTGTCAAAATGCTGATAATTCCTCACATGACAGTGCAAAATTGACAAGTAACAAGTTTATTGAACAGGCCTTTAGTTGGGTATATTTACTTTGTAGAGGATCACTAGAAAGAGATAAAATGTGGAAAAATTTACCTTAATTTAATAGATTGGGGAACAAAAATTGAAAATGAAATAGGAGAGATGAGTTATAGTATCTATATTTATAAAATATTAAAATTATCCAGTATATATAAAATGATTATGGAAAATCAGCTTTTTAATTATTTATTATTGTTATTATTAGGATATCTAGTTATTTATTTCCTATCTCTTTTTTGCAAAATAACATCATACTTTGAAGCATTTCAGTTGCAAATAGTGTGCAATTTACTTTTACTAAAAGTTAAAAGTAAGAAGTGTCCTGATAATACATAAATTGGCCATTCTCCTTTTAGATTTCATTTATTATTTTATTTATTCATAAAGCAATCCTTAATCTGGGAGCTGCGCCAGTAAATTGATTTCATTTTCATTACTTATAACAGCTTTTTGGATAAGAACCATTGTTCTATCTAAGTGAAATTGGGTAACTATTTCCTGACAACCTACAGGAAAAAATATGATTTCCTACGATAAAACACTGAACTACAGCCAACTCAGAGAAATATTCTTAATTCATAAACAGAAAATTAAATGCTTTAATGTAGAATGAATATAGATACTATGGCTGCTGGAATTGTTCTTAAACTTGAGCTGCTATTACTTATGCAAAATGTCCAAGGAAGATGAATGGCCCATTGTTGAACCCATTGAACAAAAAGCTTTGATTTCTAACAGTGATTTTAATCAAGACTCATTATGTGACTTAAAATAAGATACTTAAGAATTCCATGCTTCTGCTTTATCATCAGTACATAAGAAAGAAAAATATACTTTCTTTTTGTCCTTTTGCTCTTAAAGTTATAAAGAATAATAATGTTAAAGTACCCCGCTAAAATAAATGCAAAAACTTCAGTTAAAAAGTTATTTAAATCTGAACACCAGTTATATAAATTAATCCTAAAATAAATTGGGTGCATATAGACTTAAACATTTTTAAATGCTGTATATACCAAAATATATTATATTATGTGTTCCATCTTTATCAATGCAACTATTTTCACCCTGCTAGATTGACTGTTAAGAATAGAAGAAGGCAGCATCTTGAATGTGAAGGGAAATCCTAGCTATCAGATCTCAAAGTCAGGAGGCTTTATTTAGTGATTTTAAGTTGAAAGAAGTCTGTCCTCTCAAGTCTTGAGATACTTGATTTATTTTCAACTAAGTGCCTTATGTATGGAGACAAATAATTCATTATTTGAAGTTGTTTTTCATTATTACTCTTTGATGGCAGGAAACATTTACATCTTGCTCAGTGTTAAAGTGTGTGTAGCTTTCACAGTCCCTTGTACATACCAGTGTTCAAAAGCTATTTGAGGAAGGAATGATATCATGCAAGATATCCACTCACTTATTCATAAAATTTTAAAAATTGAAATAATGACTGTCTTAGGTTTAAGTATACAAAGATATATCAGACACACCAAGGAGTTTGAGAGCTGTCAGAGAAGAAAGACATAAAAAAGTATAGAATTATAATAAAATACTAACTTGATAATAAAATACTAACACTATATATGGTGTTTTTGAATGAAATCATTTTTGAGGGATATATTCTTCAACAATAGCATAAGGACTGCAAGCATTTCTTGGAATTCTTTTGGAAATACTCTGTTACTATGAATTCTGGTACAGAAGATTTTACTGCTTCATTCTTATACCAAAATAGTTGTCTTGAGATTTATTATTAACATTATGAAGTAGACACTTTATTGACTTTTAACATTTGAAAAAAATCACGTTTACATCCTGTTAATATATATGTTACCAATATGAGGCATATTCAGGAATGATTTTCCAGGGTTAGTTGAAAATAGTGGGAAGCCAAAATCCTCACCCTCTCTGCTTCTGCATCCAAAGCTCAGACACACACACAACAATAATAGCCTAAATTTTATGTCAATCTTTCATTCATCCTTTTGTTTATTCATTTGATAAATGTTTATCAAGTGCTTACTATATGCAGTTAGTGTGCTGGACATTGGACAGGTAGTGATGAATAAAAATGATTCTTTGTGGTAGATATAATAGGCACATAGGCCTGAGACTGAAGTAAGGCTTCCTACTTCTTCTTTCATAAATTAAAGATAGAAATTCAACCTGAGTTGCCACTCCAATTAAAGTCAGAGATCCTGGAAAAGAAAAGAAAGAATGGAAATTGCTCCTATGTGAAGTATCCTTTTCCAGTGTGTTTTCCAGTGAAGAGAACTATTAGGTTGGTACAAAAGTAACTGCAGTTTCAGACCATGAATTTTAAATCATTATAACTAGGCTCAAACACATCTTTATTAATCAAAATAGGAACCATTAAAATCAACTCATTTTTGCCAGTGAGAAATAAATTTGTTTATTCCTGTAGCATAAAAATCCGTGGTTCAGAATTCAACAAATGCTTGGAAAGCATTTTCTGCATCCTGCTGGTTGTGGAAGTGTTTTCTCTGCAAAAAATTGTTGAGATGCTTGACGAAGTAGTAATCAGTTGGCGAGAGGTCAGGTGAATATGGTGGATGAGGCACAACTTCGTAGCCCAATTTACTCAACTTTTGAAGCGTTGGTTGTGCAACCTGTGGTCAGGTGTTGTTATAGAGATGAATCAGGCCCTTTCTGTTGACAAATTCCTGCTACAGGTGTTGCAGTTTTGGTGCATCTCATCGATTTCCTGAGCATACTTCTCAGATGTAATGGTTTTGCTGGGATTCAGAAAGCTGTAGCGTATCAGACTGGCAGCAGACCACCAAACAGTGACCATGACCTTTTTTTGGGGTCCAATTTGTCTTTGGGAAGTTCTTTGGAGCTTCTTCTCCATCTGATCATTGAACTTATCATTGCCCCTTGTCACATACAATCCACTTTTCATTGCACGTCACAATCCAATCGAAAATTGCTTTGTTGTTGCATACAAGAAGACAAGACAACACTTCAAAACAATGATTTTTTTTATTTTCGGTCAGCTCATGAGGCACCCACTTATTGAGCTTTTTTGCCTTTCCAATTTGCTTCTAATGCCCAACAACTGTAGAATGGCTGACATTGAGGTCTTCAGCAACTTCTCCCGTAGTTGTAAGAGGATCAGCTTTGATGATTGCTTTCAATCGGTCCCTGTCAACTTCCTATGGCTGTCCACTGCACTCCTCATCTTCAAGGCTCTCGTCTCCTTTGCAAAACTTCTTGAACCACCACTGCACTGTACGTTCTTTAGCAGCTCCTAAGCCAAATGCATTGTTGATGTTGTGAGTTGTCTCTGCTGCTTTATGACCCATTTTGAACTCGAAATAGAAAATTGCTTGAATTTGCTTTTTGTCTAACATCATTTCCATAGTCTAAAATAAATATAAAATAAACAGCAAGTAATAAGTCATTAGCACTCAAGAAAACATAAAGTGAGAAATGAGCATTAAAATGATGTATAACATAATCACATTGGGTTAAGAATGTATTCCAGTATCAGATGGCAAATTTCCACAATGCTAAAACTGCAATTACTTTTGCACCAATCTAAAACAAAGGTGTGTTCAGAAAGGAAAATTAACTGGGAGACTGGGTCTTGCTCTTAGGCACAGAACCTACCCAGATTAGTAAAATATGGCATATAAACTACAGAAAATGCACAATGGAATGAATGATTGAGAAATAAAAAAAAGTATAATACATTATCCATATAATAGAAACATAATAAAATGAAGCATATGATGAATATTTGAGAATAGAAAGGTAATATTTGTCCCTGTATAAAACAAATGGTAGATTACATATTAGGAGCAAGATGATAAATGTTAGAGAAATTTTGAGTGAGAAGTCCATTTAATGTGACATAATTGAGACTTCAGAGAAATATTATCTGAGCTGGGCCTGGAAGAACAAGTTAATTAATTCAGTATTTAACAAATATTTGCTAAAAATTGACTACCTGGAATTAATGAGACTGGTGGCCTCACTTGTAAAATGGGAGGTTGAACTGAATGATCTTTTTTAGTTGTGGTCCACCCAACTACATGATCTAATTCTATGGGTAAAGAGGTAAACTTTGGTAGGTGGAAGGAACAGAAGCAAGTTATGGTAGGCAGAATGATAGCACCCCAAAATGTCCATGTGGTAATCATACATCACAAAAGGGGCTTTGCAGATGTGATTAAATTAAAGATTTTGAGATGAAGAGATTATCCTGGATTACTCCAGTGGCTCCAGTCTAATTACGTAGATCTTTAAAATTCCAGACCTTTTCTAGTGTGGTAAGAGACAGGGAGATATGACTAAGGAAGAATGTCAGCAAGGTGCAACATTGAGGGCTTTGAAGATGGTAGAAGAGGACAACAAACCAAGGATAATGGGTGGCCTCTAGAGGCTGAGAAAGGAACACTGCCTTTAATGACATCTTGATTTTAACCTACAAAGAAAGCCCTATTAGACTTCTCAGCAACAAAACTGTAAAATAATAAATTTGCATTCTTTCTAAATTTGTTATATCAGAAACAGGAATTTAATGTAAAAGTGTTCATGTAAAGGTGATAGGATGAGCCGTGATGCAGACAGAGGAGGAGAAAAATCTGGAGTATTTTGGTGAACAAAGTTAAGGAATCGGTAAGAAATTTGAGGGAGGTGTAGGGTATGTGTAGAAGAATAACAGATGATGATTCAGTACAAATAGGTTGGGTTAGGTTATTTACGTTAGGGTCCTAAAATTTAAGCAAAGGTTTTTTTATGATGAAAAATAATATGAAGTTATCAAAAGTTGTTGAGTAGTATATCACTTGTATTAAAGGAGAAATAGAAGGCAAAAAATTTAATACTATTGCTATTTGCTTTTTGATAAATCACTAAAGCATAGAAGTCAAATATAAGGCCTTATAAAATGACTAGTAATACAGACTATAAGCTTAAAGAACTAATTCTGATTATTTGACAAAAGCTTAAATTCTCTTTAACATTTTTAAAATAAGATTAACTCCAGGAAACTGCCATTATTTAAATAAAATCATAACCACATGCATGTATAACCCAGATGATTACTTGAATATCAACAATAACAGTGAAACAGAAACCCATTAGTTAATGGTCCTCAGTTCATGTAGTTCTTGCTAGTATATGGCGTCTTACAGCAATTTTCATTTAATTAAAAGAAAAAACTGTCTTCTAGGGACTAAGCTTAGGAACAAAGATACTGTTTTACAGAAAATTTGATTCAGGACAGATCGCACTGCTACTACAATGGAAATATGCGTGATTAGAAAAAGTCAGCCTTTAGGAGAAAGATAGGTTTATTAGGATTGTCAAGTTCCAAATGATGAATTAATGAAATCCTCAAATCCTGCTGCTGTGGAGTTCAGGATTTCATTAATTGGAAAGACTCACATGCAAAGTCTCTGTGGAAAGTTGTAATCTTTTCCGTGTCTTAAGAAGTGGCTGACCAGTCCGACTTTACAACTGAGTGTATTTAAATGAGATTTTCTTAAGAAGAAGAAGGAAAGAACACAAGGAAAAGGATAAAGGAGGAGGCGAGGGGGAGGAGTAGGGAAAGATGAAGCAAACAGAAAAATTACTGAGAAGGCTACTATTTACAAAAGTATAAATTAAAAAAAAAGGAAAAACTTCTCATTACTTGTTAAGTGAGCTCTTGCTAAGTGTCTAGTTCCTTTTGACCACGAGGAAAATGGGATGAGGTAACTGTCTGCTTTGGAAAGAAAGGGCAATCTGCTTTGTTTTACTTGTCATTCTTTGGGCAACTTGTAATATCATACATGGTAACATTCCACACAGGAACAAAATGTGATAAATGGAAATTTAGTAAGCTATGTGCTTAAAAGACATTTATTTGAAAATTTGTTTTAACTTTGGCTTTTAAATAAAATCTGAACAGTGTTATGTGATTTCACATTCACCAGAACAATGAACATTTAAAAATTCTGACAGTACCACGTGCTGGTGAGGATACGGAATAAAAGGATCCCTCATATGTTAGTAGTGGTTGTATAAATTGATGCAAGTTTTAAGAACAATTTGGCAATATCTAGTTAAATTGACCAGGATCCAGTATTCTTATTCTAAGGTACTGTATTTACTTCAGAAAAACTCTTGCATATGTGCACAAGAAAATATTCACAATAGTATTCTATGCAACATTGTTGTTTATAGTAAAAAACTAGAAATGACCTAAATATGTATTATTAAAAGTGGATAATTTTATATACAGCCATCACAATGAATAAAGAAAAGAAATACAAAAATGTTGAAAGAAAAAGGCAAAGTCTTAAGAATTCATACAACATGATATCTATTATATCAAATTTTGAAACACATAAAATAATATGTGTAAGTCATAAGCTTTATTATATATTTGTATGTAAAAAGCATTAAAACATGAATGGAAAGTATACACTTCAACTTCAGAATGGTGAGTATGTCTAGATTGCAAGGGGGATAGTGACATGAATAAAATCAATTAGGTTGCTCAGAAAGGACTTCAATCTAACCTCTCCTGTTTTATGTCTTCCCACAATTACCCAAAGAAAGTGTGATAACATGTTTATTAAATCTGTGAGGTAGATATGAGATATCTGTTATATTACTTTTGTATATTTTCAAATTCAAATCAATTTAAAAAATAAAAGACCATACCTAATTATTTTACCCTATGTACTAATTATCTCATGCATAATCTGGTAGTGGTTTCAATTTGGGTTATTTTGTGTGGTCTGTTAATCCTATTTCAGGCTCAGAACCGTATTTTTCACTTCAGTGAGTTGGCCAATGTTCTTGCCTAGTCGTGTGCTCACACTGCAGCAAGCCTTTCCAAGGCCATCGTGCGTTTTGCTGATCCATTCGCAAAGTTATTTCTCAAAGATTTTTAAATATCTATGGAACTACATGCTGTGATATGTCTATTAGTTTTTGTTTTATTCAAGATTAAATTAAAAAGTCCTAAATATGATTCATTTAAGCATAAGCTCAGGAAAAATAAGGTCACCATTAAAAATGTAACTTTATTCTAGATTGGCCAGTTTGATTTACAGAGATAAATATCTGCCATTTCTGAAAAAAAGACCAGCTTGTCATTAGAGATGATCTTACTCATTGACACCATTACTTTGAGATTATAATGGGGCAGTTCTGCTCTTTCATCTTCATCCTTGGCAGAGCAGCCTTGACCCCTTAGCTTGCTTCGTTACTATCTTTCACAATAAATCATCAACCCAACCCAGACAACTATTTAGAGAGCAATAATAATAATAGTTAACATTTAAAGAGCTTTTATTATTTGTAGCACTGTGATTTGTAGCACTGTGCATGGATTATCCGATATGATTTTAGCAACCTATGATAAAGAAGCTGTAATTATTTACTTTTTCTTGATGCAGTAGCTGAGGCTTAGAAGGGTCAATGACATCTTCAAGAATATAAGAACTCTAGACAAATGAGAGCATAATTGTAAATTAAAAATATTTAACTCTGAGTTTGGTAAATGTTCTATTGAAATAAGTCAATGCTTTGATTGGCAAAGAAATCTGGAAAGAAGTTGGAAATGGTGAAAATGAGACCTATGAATATATGGTAGGGGCAGAGACACACATGAAGACTTCCAGAAAAGGGAAGAAGGTTCTATTCTTTTCTGATAATATTGGGAAATAAGTTCCACATACTTTGCATATTTCTCTTCTTTGGTGTATATATACCTTGAGGGTTCCTGTGAAAGAAATCAAGTCCTAAGTAACCAGAAGCAATTGAGGGAAATATCAGAAGAGAAATGGTAAAACAGAGATAGTTTAGAATGTTCATGGAAAGCGTAAGGGAAAATTTGGGAAAAGATAAAAGGATTTCAGATTAAATGTGAATACATTTCAGAGACTGGGGTAATTTGGAAATCCTCTATATTCACATGCAGCTTATACATTTAATGTTGTATATGTTAGATCAATGCTGTCCAGTAGAACTCTCTCTTTAGCTCAGGCCCAACTGGAACAGGTTTACATGAAAAGAAGGGTTTTTTTTTTCCCCTTTAAACTTTAATCTGTTTAACACATCACACCCTCAACCTTCTCTCTCTTTGACTCAATATTGCCTTCTTTTTCCCACCTACTCTTTTTCTCTGTTTAAGAAACATAACTTTAATTACTCCTTTATATTAACAGAAATTCTGTGCTTGACCAAACTTCAGTCGGGCTCCTGAACCTTCTAGCCCATCTGTTTCCTTATAAAATTGAATTTAAGCAAGAACCCTGTTAAGTCAGCTTAGTAAGAATCCCTATTCCTGATGCCCGATCACCCTCAAAGTCTGATCAGGGTCCTCATCCTCCGCCATCCCCTAGGTCCTGTTTGATTGTCCTGGCCTGCCTTCAGCAGGAGGCCTGCTAGGTTGGTATGGCCAGAATACACTCTTACCTTGATGTTTCTCTTAGCAGTTTACCATCCACTGACCCCTACCCTGCTCCTTGGCTATAAATTCCACCGGCCCATGCTGTATTTGGAGTTGAGCCCAATCTCTCCCTCACTACAAAATCTCACTGTGGTGGTTTCTACACATATCACCACGCTCCCCTCATCTTGAATAAAGTCTGTCTTATCATCTTTAACGGGATCCACCCTGTGCCCTTCCCCATCCTGTGCCCTATCCAGAAAGACTGATCTATATACCAAGAGTTCCTCTTACCCTCTAGTGACCTTGTGCTGGAAATCTGCTACAACAAATCAGTGGAAGGAGAGAAAGGTCATTGCATTTAGTCCATTGCTTCTGTCTCTATAGGATCACCTCCCATTGACTCTGCTTCTTGATCAAAGGTCAGAGCTCCCATCAAAGTAGCTTTCTCTACGGAATCCTCTCTTTGACTTCCAGAAACCATACCACCTTCTTCAGGGCAAGCCTAGGACTAATAACAGCCTAGTTATTTCCAGCCCTGAACTCTGGTGATATCTCTTGTGATTTCTTTATATTCTACCAACACCTTGGCAAATAGCTCATTTAATAAACTCTCTTTCAGTTATCCCAATTTGAACGTGTCATCTCTTTCCTGTTGGGATCTTGACCAAACCAACTGTTTTAAGGACTTTTCCTTTATTTCACACTTTCCTGATATAGTCTGTCCTGGGAACCCAATTATCTATTATTTGATTATTACTTTGTTTTCATCTTTATTCCATTAAGGAACTTATAGAATACAAATATTTCAAAATCGAAAGTTTAAACATTCTGATATTAGCTTTGCCATGTACTGGCCATGTGACAAAAATAGATCATTCATTCCTATGAACCTGTTGTTTTCATCTAAAAAATGAGTGGAGTTATATTAGATGATGGTTAAGGTTATCTTCTGGCTGTAAGATTCTATAGTTTTATGAAATAAAGAATACATGATTTTTTAATCTTATTGATTACTCACCTCTGGGCTATGCTTTTGTATTATATGTGAAAAATATAAATAGGAGAAAATAAACCTGAATGATTTTGAAATACAAACAATACCCATTTTATATAAAAACACAAAATAATGGCTATCATGATTATGTAGCTTTGAATTTGAAACTTAAAAAATAAAACTTTACCCAAAGCTAGAAGCAAAACAAGAAAGTTAAGTGCAGGTAGTTTCTTATTTAATGCATGCTGGTTATATGTACTGTGAACCTTTAGAATTCAATGAATACAATTTACTTACATTTTCAGGCATGGGCTAAGGGAAGAGCAGTTACTGTAAATGTTATCTTTAAAAGCTTTAGCTGGAAGTTAAACTTTTCCATTTCATTTTCCTCTTATCTCTTTAGAAGTGAAGAGATAATTTTTTGAAATATATAACATTCTAAAAGGGGAGAAGAAACACTCAACATTCAATGGTCAGATCTTAGGGAATATTTTGTTCAGATTTTAGCTAACGGGTATAACATCGATTGAATGATTTTAAGATGGGATTTTTGACTACTATTCCATTAAACTTGATATTAAGATATCAAAACATAATATGATAGCATTTCCAAATAACGTTGTGCATCTTTCTTCAGCTGGAAGGTATTTTGTTTCAATGAAACTGAGCAAATACACCTGCATAATTAAAATTCTTTATTTTTGTTAGTCTCTGGAAAGAAAAAAACATATGTAGTATTCAAGATTTAAATCCCATACTTGTGGCAGACCCATGCCGCCATGCAATTGGCCACAGAATTCAGTTTCTGTCATGGAATTTGCCCTGTGGAGATCACTGTGCTTTACTCTCATGCGGCTGACAGAGAAGTGAGGGGGAGTATTGCATTTGCTTTGCTTTGGCTCTGGCTTAGGAAAATTGTTCAGGCAATTGCTTTTTGTAGCATGTAATGCTGTTAGTTCCTATCCCACTGCTAACAACCTCCTGCCCCCAAGTAGACCACAAAGCGGATGAAAGAAAGAAAAACTACTCCTTCTACTAACCATATTGGCCCAATTTCAATAGAGAACAGTAGCTTTTCAATCCTACCTCCTCAGACTCTTTGTGGATTCAGGGAAGCTAGAGTGGACTCATTTACTCTATATTGTGCCAGGGATTGCCCAAAATTGTGCAAACATTCTTTTTCTTAGGTATTGTAATTTTCAGAGAGAAATAAAATAAAAACTTCAGAGAAGGTAGAAAAAGGAGGAGAGATTTTTGAATGCCTATTTATGCATTTCTTGTAACATTTAGTATGACAAATGAGTGAATATGTGAATATGTGAATATGTGAATATGCGTTTATGGATTGATACAAAACAAGATTGTGCCATTAGATTCAAGCCAGCAAAATGAGGAGTGGACATTAAAGTTTTATCATCTTCTTGGTGGCATGTGTAGTGTTGAAAGTAATCTCTTTACGTTTTTGGAATCATAGTCACTGCATCTGATGGAGGTCAGTGTGCGTGCTTACCTTCCCATGCAGGTAGTGACACAGGTGACCATACAGGCTGAGAATACAAAGTTTTTTTTTTAATGGCTTAAAGATTCTTTCACATGCAAAGATTTATTTACTATAAAGGTGATACCCATTGGAAGAAATTCAGGAAAATACCATGCAATGGATTTATTTTTATATGTACTAGATTAATTTTAAAATATATATTAAAGTAATACATTCAGTAGAATAGAATGAGAAAGAAATTCATTCAACAGAACTAAATTCACTTCATAATGGGCAAACTGCTAAGAAATAAGAAACAGAAATGAGAACGGAAACAGCGCTCACGTGTTGTATCTTCTTAGGTAGTTTTCACATAGGCAACAGAGATGTAGGTTTTTATTCAAGGAAATATAGGCCAATAATTGGAGGTTTGCTTATTTTTATTGTTCACCACAAGTCTGACAACCCTCATTAGTTTCTAATGGTTTGTTTTCCTGAACTCTAAAATGAAGTTCAGTTTCCTTGTCTATTAGGCCAGGTTTTTTTTTTTTCCGTCAGACTTTATATTATAGAAATAATCTCTCAAGACTTTGTGGGAGTGGAATAAAAAAGAAGAGTAGAGACTTTTCTAGTAAATCAGCTGATTAATCTTAGATAGTATAATAAAAAAATAAAACTTGAATTGGCTTTGATAATCCAGATTCAAGCCAGTGCCTGAGCAGGTCCTCAAAATTATTATTAACAAAAAGTAAAGCACTCTGTTAGCTGTCCCACACATCAGGGGGGGCAGTGTACATTCCTGTCTTCCTTAGTGTTTATGTTCAAGATTGCTCACTGAAAGAGGGGCCACTGAGATCTGGCAGCTGCTTCTATCCCAGACTGGACACCTCTATTCCACTCTTAAATACACCACACTACTCATCTCAAGGATTTGAGTACCTAACAAATTAACTGGAGAACTCCCTTTTGTTTTAATGTTTTGGTAGTTTCATGATCAAAACCAGTCTCAGAAAATACATAAATTTATCATAATTTTAGACCCCTGAAAGTGAATCAAAATAAATCAGCCATGACCACTACTGCCAACTGAGACCATTGGAAAGGGGCTCTGGAATGGTGTAATTAGTTGCCATTACATAGCTGCAAGCCTGCAATTTTCCTTCTGACTCTGACCCACTGCATTGGTTAAGTAAGTATTTGCACGGAAACTCATGATAATTGATCCCCTTCTGTGTCAAGTCTCTTCATAACTTTAAAAATTAAAGATGAGGAGTGTCTCAAGTGGTTTGGACAGGCAATTTGATTCCAATTTTATTATCACAATGGGTCCATAATATGCATGAAGTGTCCTTTCTGATTAGCCATGCCTCAGCAGTTACTCTATTTCCATTTTTGCTTGTCTTTCCCTCCCCCTTTTCTGTCTCCTCTTCCAATCCAAGCATCCCTTCATTTTCTGAGAAAATGAAAGAGGCTGCTTACAGAAATTGGTTAGCTATTCAAATTAGCTGCCCAGAATCCGGACGGACTAATATATGACAGTATTCCTTGCTAAACCAGTTGCCTCTGTTACATGTGAAAATGATTCTTTCCATCACTTCAGAGATTAGGGAGGAAATGCCTAGGTGGCCAGATACAGTGAAAACTTTGCCCTAAACAGAATATTTTTTCTTCATTCTCTCATTACCAAATTATAGAAAGTGAGGCAAATAGAAAAAAATTACCTTCTTTATTTTCTAATTTTTTTGTCAATTGACGAAAAAATTATTCTTAGGACAAATTGTAGCACACATGTACAGTGCTGTCTATAAGCTGAATATAATTTAATGAGCAAGTCATTTAGCCACACGATCATTCTGTTTTATTTTATTTTTGTTAGATTCTTTTCTCATATTTCTATTTTTGCTACATTTCCTAGTAAGTCAGTGGTGTTGTCTTTAATTGTCTATCAGGATATATATTATTTATTTTATTGGTCACTTGTAAAATGAAACAATAAAAACTCAAATTATCCTTTACTACAGGAACAGTTATAAAAGTAATGATAGTATCTAAGTAGGGTGACGTATTTTTAGCTACCCTAAGGCCATTGTTTTTTCCTGAATTAGTACTGTTGTGTGTCACAAGAGACCTTTCACCCACCAGTTGCTGAGAAATCCTATCTGGACTAAGTCAATAAATCAGAAAACTCCACTGTCTTCAATAGAAAGAACCCAAATTTTGTTACAAAATGACTAAAAACATATGGGGGTTCATTTTATTTCACACGAAAATGTAACTCACTGACTCAAAAAGAAGCCTGCATGCCTGAAATCATGAGAACTGCAATGGGACAGTAACTTTAATCAAATCTCAAAGCCTGGAATATCCTGAACCACTTCAGGATATTCCTGCTCCCACATATTTCCAAAATTATGAGAATTTCTTTTATATAGTGATTTATTCCTATAGCTATAAATGGAAACAGTCTGGTCCTTTAGGTACATGGCAACTCACGCTCATGCTTGAGGTTGCTCTGAGTCCAATAATAGCAAAGATCTCTGGTTCCAGAAACTTCAGCATTTTTTTAGTTATTCATTGTCGTGTGAACCACTCATCCACTCAGGAAGCTCTCCTGCTATTAACGTCCTTTAAACCAACTTGTCTTTTGTGGCCATCTGATTCACGGTGGTTCAATAAATCTTCAAAATGTTCACAAAATCTTGTTACAAAAAGTCTCCATAAACTTTGCTTATTATTCTTAAATCTTGTCAGATTAAATATAAATTATTTTCTACAAGTTTAGTCATTTTATTCCTATTTCTAGTCCCTATTTTCATTATTGTAACATTTAAATTCAAATATGAATTTAGTGATTGTCAAAGGTACCATTTGATTACTTCCTTGCTGTAAGGATATGAAATCAACTTCACAATGAGTTCTTTTCACAATGGCAGTTTATTGTGTAAATTCTGGTGATAAAAACTTGACTTTGGGTATCCAAAATTATCCTATAAAATAAAAACTTTTGTTATGTTTAGAGAGATGAAACAAAGCAAATATTTGAATAAAATGTTAATGTTGTCCCCAAAATGTAATTTCTCATTTTATCTGTGGATTGGGAAGGAATATTTACTATTCAAAATTATAAATGCTTGTGGTATGGTATGTGAAAATAAGTTTTATTACCTTAAATTAGGTATGCATTATAAGTTTCCTTATAAATACAGTTTTATCTTATATCTATTAGGTGTTTTTTAATGAATATGAAAAATAACATTTTATCTTAGGATAACATTTTTCTCTTTATTTACACTAAGGAGGAAGACATCACACAATGTGATCAGATTAAAAACACATATTTTAATTTTTAAAATTTATTTATTTTTTAAATTATATAAATTTATGGGGTACAAGTGCAATTGCATTACATGCATAGATTGCAAAGTGGTGAAGTCAGGGCTTTTAGGGTAGACATCAACTAAATAATGCACATTGTACCGATGCAGTAATTTCCCATCATCCACCCAACTCCCACCCCCTCATCCTTCTGAGTCTCCATTGTCTATCATTCCACTCTCTACATTCATGTGTACGCATTATTTAACTTCTCTTACAGGAGAAAACATGTGATATTTGTCTTTCTGTGTCTGACTTGTTTAACTTAACATTATGGCTTCTAGTTCCGTTCATGTTGCTGCAAAAGATATGAGTTCATTCTTTTTATGGATGAATAGTATTCCATTATATATACATACCACATTTTCCTTATCCAGGTAGAGTTGTTTGTAGGGCATGGAAAAAATTATCAATTTTCTCTAAATTTTGAAGCAAACTGAGAGCATGTTGCTTCTTCCAATTTGAGAGATTCTATAATGTCTATGTGGGACATAAAATTTACTATATATTTTAGCTTGTTCATTTGCCCACTCTATTTATCTATTTCTGACTTGTCTCACTACATGATTATTAAGTTACTATAAACTTGGACTCTTTGTTTCATTGTTAAGTATACAGCAAGTATTTAAAAAATTCTTACCTAGTTAAATCTCTGCTCAGCCATTAAACAGATGTGGATTTTCCAGAAAAAATTTCTATTTAATTCCATTTAAATTTAATTTTAAGGCTGATAGTTTATTCAGCTATTAGAAAATTTTTAAGTTTATTTGGAACAACTACTTTTTCAATGGTAAATTTATTAAATCTAAATATATGCTAAGTACTGTCCATAAAAATCTAGTGTCTGAATTGAGATGTTTTGTAAGTGTGAAATACATCCTAGTTTTCAAAGACTTAGTATAAAAAAGATGTAAAATGTCTCATTAATAATTTATTTTATATTATTAAATGTTGAAATAATATTTTGGAAAAATTGAATTGAATAAAAACATTATTAAAATCAATTTCATATATTTCTTTTTAATTTTTTAATGTGCTGACTAGAAAGTTTGAATTTACTTATGTGGCTTGCATTGTATACCTATTTGACAACCCTGTTAGAAGAATACCCCAAAAGAAACAGTAATATAATATGCTTTGTACATAAAAATAAATTTGGAATGAATTAAGAGAATTTGGTATAAAAATGTCATAAACGACTCAACTATGATAAATACTCATTTTAAAATTTTTTTTTTTCCTTTTAAAAAAATTTGATAGATTTAGGGGATACAAGTTGAATTCCATTACATGTATATATTGTATAGTGTCAGAGTCTGGGCTTTTGGTGTACCCATCACTTGAGTAGTATACATTATACTCTATAAGTAATTTTTGTCTGTCCCTTCTTATGAGTTTCCCACGTCCATTAACCACTCTGTGTGCCCTTGTGTAGCCATAGTTTAGCTACCATTTATAAATGAGCACATGTGGCATTTATTTTTCTGTTCCTGAGTTACTTCACTTAGGATGATGGCCATTATTCCATCCAAGTTGCTGCGAAAGACATTATTTCATTCTTTCTTATTGTTGAGTAGTAGTCCATGTACATATATATGTATACTCACACACACACACACACACACACACACACACACCAGATTTTCTTGATCCACTCATCAGTTGATGGGCACTTATGTTGATTCTTGTGAATTGTGCTGCAATAAATATACGAGTGCAGGTATCTTTTTGATATAATGATTTCTTTTCTCCTGGGTAGGTACCAATTAGTCAGGTTGCAGGATCGAATGAATGGTAGATCTACTTTCAGTTCTTTGAAAAATCTCCATACTGCTTTACATAGAGGTTTTACTAGTTTACATTCTCATCAACAGTGTATAAGCATTCCTTTTCACTGCATCTATGCCAACATCTATTATTTTTTGACTTTTGAATGGCCATTCTAATTGGAGTATGATGGTATCTCATTGTTTTATTTACAGTTTCCTGATGATTAATGATGTTGAGCATTTTTTCACATGTTTGTTGGCCATTAGTATATATTCTTTTGAAAATGTCTGTTCATGTCATTTGCCCACTGATGGTACTGTTTGTTTTTTTCCTTCTGAGTTGTTTGAGTTTCTTATAGATTCTGGACATTAGTCTTTTATTGGAGACATAGTTTGCAAATATTTTCTCCCATTCCATAGATTGTGATTGACTCTTTATTATTTCTTTTGCTATGCAGAAGCTTTTTAGTTTAATTAAGTCCCACGTATCTATTTTTGTTTTTGTTGCATTTGCTTTTAGGGTCTTAGTCATAAATTCTTTGTCTAAGCCAATCTCCAGAAGAGTTTTTCATAGATTTTCTTCTAGAAGTTTTATACATTTAAGTCTTTAGTCCATCTTGGGTCCATTTTTGTATATGGTGAAGGATAGAAATCCAGTTTCATTCTCTTTGCATATGGCTATCCAGTTTTCTCAGCACCATTTAATGAATGGTGTGTCTTTTCCCCAGTTTATATTTTGATCTGTTTTGTAAAAGATCAATTGGTTGTGAGTATATAGTTTTACTTCTGGTTTCTTTATTCTGTTCCATTGCTTTATGTGTCTACTTTCATGCCAGTATCATGCTGCATTGGTTACTCTAGCTTTGCAGTATAATTTGAATTCACGTAATGTGAGCCTCTACTTTGTTCTTTTTGCTTAGGATTGCTTTGGATATTTGGCTTTTTTTCAGTTCCTTGTGAATTTTAGAATTGTTTCCTGTAAAATTTGTGATAGGAATTATTTCGAATCTGTAGATTACTTTGGGCAACATGATCATTTTAACAATATTGATTTTTTTCTGAGCCACAAACATGGAATGTTTTTTCATTTGTTTGTGTTGTAGTTCTTCTTGCAGAGATCTTTCAACTCCTTAGTTAAACTTATTTCCAGGTATCATATCTCTTTTTGCAGCTGTTATAAATGGTACTGAATTCATGGTTTGGTTCTGAGGTTGGTGGTTGTTGCTGTATAGAATGCTATTGGTTTTTGTACATTGATTTTATAACCTAAGGCTTTGCTAAATTCATTGATCAAATATAGGAGTCTTTTGGAGGAATCCTTAGGGTTTTCTAGGTATAAGATCATATCATCAGCCAACAGAGATAATTTGCATTCTTCTTTTCCAATTTGGATGCCTTTTATTTCTCTTGCTTGATTACTCTGTCTAGAATTTCCAGTGCTATGTTGAATAGCAATGGTGAAAGTGGGCATCCTTGTCTTGTTCCAGATATTAGAGGAAAGGCTTTCTCAGATTTACCCAATTTAGAATGATGATACTAGCTGTGGGTCTGTCATATATGGTGTTTATTGTGTTGAGGTATGTTCCATGTATACTTATTTTTTTGAGGGTTTTTAACGTGAAAGGATGCTAGACTTGATTGAATGTTTTCCCCATATTTATAGAGATGATCATATGGTTTTTGTTTTGAATTCCCTTTACGTGGTGAATCATATTTACTGACTGTGTGTATTGAACCATCCTCACATTCTTGGAAATGAATCCCACTTGAACACGGTGAATTGTCCTTTTGATGTGCTGCTGGATTCAGTTTGCTAGTGTTTTGTTGAAGATTTTTGCATCTATTAATACATTTATCAGAGGTATTGATATGCAGTTTTCTTTTTTTGTTGTTGTTGTTGTGTCCTTTCCTGGCTTTGGCATCATGGTGATCCTGGCCTCATAGAATGAATTAGGGAGGATTACCTCCTTCTCAAACTTTTGGAACAGTTTCAGTAGGATTGGCCCAAGTTCTTTGTATATCTGGTAGAATTTGGCTATTAATCTATCTCGTTCTAAGCTTTTTGTTTTGGGTAGTTTTTTAATTACTGATTAAATCTCACTACTTGTTGGTATATTTAGGAGTTCTATTACTTCCTCTTTAATCTCAGAAGGTTGTGTTTTCAGGAATTCTTCATTTCCTCTAGGTTTTCTAATTTGTGATCATATAGTTGTTCTTAATAGTGCCTGGTAATCTTTTGTATTTCTGTGGTATCGGTTGTAATGTCTCCTTTTTTGTTTATGATTGTGTTAATCTGTATCTTCTCTCTTCTTTTCTTAGTTAGTCTAGCTAATGCTATATCAATTTTGTTTATCTTTTCAAAGAAACAACTTTTTATTTCATTGATTCTTTGTATTATGTTTTTGGTGTCTGGCTCATTTAGTTATGCTCTGATCTTCTTTATTTCTTTCCTTCTGCTAACTTTGAATTTGGTTTGCTCCTGTTTTTTAGTTTCTTGAAGTGTGATGTTGAGTTGTTAATTTGTTATCTTTCTACTTTTTTGATCTAGAGGCATTTAATGCTATAAACTTCCCTCTTAGCACTACTTTTTCTATATCCCACCAGTTTGGGTATGTTGTGTTTTAATTTTTATTCATTTCCCCAAATTTTTGATTTTCTGTTTTTATTTCTTCACTGAACCAGTGATCATTCAGCAGCATGTTGTATAATTCCCATATGGTTTTAGCGTTTCTGAAGTTTTGAAAATAATATTTTCCTTCTTAGGAGATGCATGCTAAAGTATTTAGGAGTGAAGTGCTTCTTTTGGAACCTACTTTTGGAAGATTTGACAAAAGGAAATGTGTGTGTGTGTGTGTGTGTGTATATGTGCGTGCACATGCATGAGCACACATGTAGATAAATAGCAGGTACTGCAGAATGTTAACTGTTGGTGAGTCATACAGGCAGTTCTGTGCTGCTCTTTTAAACTTTCAGTGGATTTAATGTTTTTCAAAATAACAAAATATATGCATAGATATTTTTATGTATATGTGGCATGTAGGTGAGAAATATGATTAATTAATAATGCAAAACCCCAACATATAAGTGACAAATATTTGCAATATATGGAAAATGGTTAATAAAACCAGTATGTTAGGAAATATTAAGATTTATAAGAAAAATATAATCACCTTAATAGAAAAATAGCCAAATAACATGAGTAGGTTACCAACAAAGGAATAAAGACAAATGGCCGATAGACTTATTAAAATATTTAGCACTGATAATCACAGGGAGGAACAATACTAAGTACAAATTTTGCCTCTATAAAATATTTTAAAATTATAAATAATATGACAGTCTAGGGAAACAAATTCTCTCTTAAACTGCCTGTAAAAGTACAATATCTTAAGAAAACTATATGTAAATTTGTATTGAGCAACATATCTTAACAAAACCTGAAATATCAGCAAAAATATGACAATAAAAATTTTTTTAAAGGAATTTTTTAAAGACAGAACATTATAGATTCTAGCTTCTGTTTCCTCACATTTAGAAAAGATAATTTAAAAATGTCTGCATCTTGGTGTTGCTGCTGGTATTAAATGATTCAGTGAGATAATGACTGTAAAATTAAAAAGATTAAATGAGATGAATACATAGTAGACACTTAGTACAGTATACAAGTGGAAATGACTAACAGATTTCAACAGGAGGTTAAGTAATAAATTAATTATATTTTAGATATTCAATAAAAAACTATGGATTCACTAAAAATAATGTGTTCAAATATTTCTAACTGGTATTTTAAAAGAAAAAGTCAGGTTATCAAAAGACAGTGTTTAGGATGATATTAATTTTTATAAATATTAACATAAAAAGCCAGCTTCCGAGCCCTAAGCCAGATTCTTGAGGTATAATGTCCCTTTATGCCTACAACATGAAGTGAATTACTTTGGCAGGTGTGATCTCCTGAGGATATAACATTTTTCCACTAGACCTTAACTTCTATTGAGATGCCCTGATGTGAATCTTTGCCAAAATTCAGAAACAAAGAAGCCAAGGTTAACCTTTTTGTTCTCTAGAACTGTGGTCCCCAGCCATTGGGCTGCTGACCAGTACGATCTGTGGCCTGTTAGGAACTGGGTTGCACAGTGGGAGGTGAGCGGCGGATGAGCAAGGGAAACTTCATCTTTATTTACAGCTGCTCCCTATTGTTCCCATCACTGCCCTAAGCCCCACCTCCTGTTAAATCAGCAGCAACATTAAATTTTGCATTATGGTGAATTGTATAATTATTTCATTATATACTACAATGTAATGATAATAAAAATAAAGTGCACAATAAATGTAACGTGCTTAAATCATCCCCAAACCATCTCTCCCCACCGCCAGTCCACAGAAAAATTGTCTTCCATGAAACCGGTCCCTGGTGCCAAAAAGGCTGGGGACTGCTGCTCTAGAACGCTTGAATGAAATAAGGTGATAGAGGCTCCAGTCAGCCGGAGGAAGAAAAATCAAGGGAATTCACAAAAATGCCACTTGCATTCGCTTTTTTTTTAATAGGTTTTGCGTCTTCCTAGTGAATCTGGTTGCTCCCTGTAGATTCAGCGGCCTGATTTTGGCACACAACTGAGATAAGGAGACCCGGTGGCATTTTGAACTCTCAGATAAACATATATGGTGACATTAAAATTAAGAGTCTGTGAGAGATCAGTAATGCATTGTTATAGCTTTGAGGCTGGAGGGAAATTATTATACTTCTAAAATCTCTTTGCTCCCGAGACACTTGCTATGTTATACCACTGAATCACAGACATTTATCACCCTTAATACATCTACTCATTGTCAGCAGCTTCTGAGCATAGAGGGAATGATGCTCAGTTTAAGACAACATAACTATAAATCCTATCCCGTTAATTTACTTTCTTTTCAAAAAATGTTCTTGCAATTTACATTGCTTGAAAGAAAAGCTGTTTTATCATTCAAAATAAAAGCATCTTTTTGTCTGTTTGTTTAGTTTCCAAATTACATAGTATTTCTTCTTCTTTTTAAGTACCCACGGTAAGAGTTTTTAGTGTATGGGCTCATATGGAATAGCATGGCATGAAAATAATTTAGAGTGCCATGAATGTCTTTCTGAATTCTCCCCAGTTTTTACAAGTAAATATTTTTTTCTTACAAATAGGATCAGAACTACTTGGCATTATGTAAGATTACTAGACACAGATGATATAATCTTTTTCTTTTTAACTAAGAAAAGCTTGCCTTTAATTTATATACTGTATTGTTTGGCATGCGGGGGAAAATGTGATGACAAAAAAATAGGAAGGCAATTTAGTTTATTTGCACAATAAATAGCCACATTTGTTAGTATTCAATGTTTATTATTTATTTATCTCTTTTTGCTGCCTCCGCCTCAAGATAAAGATTTGAGCATGTACTTTCTTCATGCTTATCTGGCTCCAACAGAAGGTTGCCTGAGAGCTGGAAGGGTAGGCATTTAAAAACACAAATATTTATTAAGAATTACCTCTCCTGGCCTGGTTAAGAAATCAGCCTGTCGTTTGCGGAGACAAGAGCCCTTGTGTCTGGGCTGGAGCTTCACTGTTTCTGAGAATGATATTCGACATTCCCTCTGTGGAACATGAAGTAGGCTGACAGTGTCATATAACTTCCTGTTTGTAGCTTTATTATTGTCAAAGATGGTGAATTTCCAGAGTGGACATACTGAAAACCAACTACAAGAGTGACAGGCATGCTAAACAAGGCAGTCCACTTTTTAAGTGAGATCTAATTGTTCATTTTCTATTATATTGATCCCAAATTTGCTTCCATGCAACTGTACACCATCGGGCCTGGTTCTTCTTCCTTAAGCAACATAAACCAACCTTTTCCCTTTTATACGCTATGGCTCTTGTCTATTTGACTTTTTCTGTGATCCACAGAGGCCCATGTTGGACCACGAGATACTTTGACTTGAATTGCCTAGGAAAATTATGTATCTATACATCCATATTAGAATATAGAATATAAAATTGTTTCTGGTAGAACAAGGTCGAGCCAGCTCTACTTGGGACCTAAAAGAAATTTCATTTGAAAAATATTTTTAAATTTACAATATTTAATCACAGCATCTCTGTAATACTATAAATGATTTGAGAACTGGTGAAAATGTGATGATATATAAAAATATAAGAAATTGAGATTGTAGTAGATTTTGTAGCAATAAGGCAATCTTTTGAACAAGCTGAATAATAAAATATGTCTTTGGGGCATTATGTTCTTTATGAAATCAGAATTTATTGTAATTTTATTAGAATGTGTGAGAGGGTATATGTCATTGGGATGGAGAGAGGTGTTTTGATGAAAGGCAGTGGAATATTCCTAAAAATTTCACTTTTTTAAAAAAAGAAAGATCATGGTGCAGTTAACATATTGCATGCCTGTTGGCATCTTATTCTAAAGCACTCTCCACACAAGAGTAATTTTAATAATTAGAACTTTCATTATGCTACTGCTGACAATTTCCAAATGTCTACAGGGAACTGAACATTTGCGTTTGTGTGTGTGTGTGTGCACATGCATGTGGGCACAAGGCGTGCCTTCCTTCTTCATTCTTCAGCAGCATTTAGTCTGGTATAAAAACAGATTTTACTAGTTACTTTTAGTTTTAGTCAATGAGAACAGGTGAGAGGAAAGGGAAGTAAAGTTGTTAAGAGTAATGTTATTTATGATTAGGCATTTAGTTTATTGTTATTGCTGCTTTCTGCTTTCAAATTTGTTCTCTTGAATATGGAAGAAACTTAATGGCAAAAAGAACTTTTATAAATCCCAATAATAAAATAAACACCAAAAAAAAATCTTTTGCTTTAAGTGTTGTCAGTCCTTTTAAAGTCTTGTTTAATATTCATTTTAGAGCAGTTGAAAGGATATTCTGATGTCCAGAAGGCTCTAAAGAGTCAGGATAGAGGAAAAAACCAATACAGTCTCACTTATACTCCCACAGCATTAGAATCACCTGGAAAGATATTAAAAAATATTGATAATGCCCAGACCCCCATTAGAGAAATTCTGATTTTATTAGGCTGTGATAGGGCTTGGACATTTGTATTTTTTGATATCTCCTCAGGAGATTCCAATGTGTAAACAGGAATTGGAAGAACTGGTCTACTCTAGAACAGCATAGATGCAAAACTTACACTTGGCAGGCTTACAACGCAAATTAGGAACTATCACGGAGATATGTCTGGCTGTTTCTAACTAGATATGATGCTCTACTCAGCTCCAAAAAATTGTGATTTCTGGGTAGTATATGGTTAACTTCATGTTAATACTATGTCTATTTATCTTGCATCTGGCTATCATTTACCAACAAGACCGAATGGCAAATTTACCTTGCTTCTACTGCCACTTTGTTGCCCGTTGAAATGTGATCTATATACCACCTGTGCACAAAAGTTAAAGCATGAGGCATTTCTTGAGAAAGACTTTTGAAATGAGATTTGTAAACTCTCATGTTTTCTCTAATTACAGGATATACAATAAACTATATTTTCATCATTTATTATGAAATAAATAAAGATAAATATTCATATAATTCCGTAGCAAAAATGTTTAACCAGGAGTAGATTATTTCCTGAGGAAGACATAAGATAATTTAGAGGGAGAGTAAAGTATAAATTTTGGAGAAGCAAGACCAATATTTAAGTTATATTCAGAACTCAGCCTAAGGGCTATGTCTTTGGGAATGTATGTTACTTGGGTTATGACACATGAATATATGACTGCTAGAGAAGGGAGAATTAAGAAGAATGCAATATGACTCGGTAGAGGCCAGTGAAACAAATGTTTGTTTGGTCCAACCTGAAATGATCTCTGGCTCATTTATATAAGATCTAACTCATGTCATAGGAGTTGGGGAAACTACAAAAATCACATGCAAAACATCTGAAATATAGATTAAAATATCTTCAATAAAAATTATTATTTAAACTCCCAAATTTAAACACTATGAGCTACATTTTCAGAGAACACATGCAGGAGAAATTTTGCAGGATACATTAAGAACCTGTCTCATTATTAAGTCCTTTCTTCCTGCTCTTGTCTCAGAAGAGAGATGTCAATAGCTTCTTTTTTTCACTTTCTTCCTTAGCATTAGATCCACCCAGTTTGCATATTGTTCTTTACAAACCCTTCCAAACTTCATTTCTCCATAATTTATGTCTGTAACCATTGAGATAAATCACTTTCTTTGATTACACTCAAATTGATTATGTCCATGTCCTGGTTTCTTCTTCAAATATTGAAGACACATAGGTATCTAGGGAAATTCTCCACCAAGATTATCCAGTAACACCGTAACTCCGTAAGGCAGCATTGCCTCCCATATACAGCAACTAGTGTATTGCGATAATCAGTTTCCCTTTAGCTTATATGACTTTATTTTATATTTTTAGTACTTTCAAATTATTTTTATTTTACGGAAAGACAGCATTTCCCTCCTTCTATCAAGAAATTGAACTCCACCAACATAGCACAACTCCCCAAAGCCATCTGGATTTGCTCATAGCAGTGTTGTAAGCTTACTTATAAGGACAACTTTTAGCAGAAACTATCCTAGAAACAATTTTCTTCAATGGATTTGTATATTTTTATTGTAAAAAATGTAAATATTATTTCAACAGCATTTTAAACAGATTTAATAGCATAGCAATACTAAGAATCCATGTGCTAGTTAATTCCTCAATTAGCAAAATATTGCCTCTCTTTCTACATCTGACAGTGTATGTGTTTCCGCAGATCTTTCTGCATTTCTGATCTATGTTCCTTTCAGAGTGCAAACTCTGACAAACAACTTTTATTAGGCATTTTTTTCTATAAGTAACTTTATAATGCTGTATAGCCTTTTCAAAACAATCTTGAAACAAATAAATAATAAAAATTTAAAAATACAACTTAAATCTCATTTGTCTCTAAGCTTCTGGGAAGGAACTGTAAAATTGGATTTAGCTTTAAATATTAGAACCAGTTTATCAGTTTAGACAGCAAATTTCATGAAAATGGAGGCATACCATACGTCTGATTTGCCGCTTATTATCTGATGCCCAGCACAGGGCCTGGAACACAGTGAGTGCTCAGTAATTACTTGCTGGATAAATTCAAACATTTAAAAAAACAATTTTCTCTTTGTTCCCCAAGACACTAGCCAAATAATTATTTTAGAATTTGAGTAATGATCTCAATTCTAATACTCGTTGTCCAGGAAAATTGTGAATTGTATCTTAGTTTTCTATTGTGTGATCTTAATATAGTTTATTACAAAAATGATATTAAATAAAAAAGGGCACATATAACTACACCTTCAGCCTTTCTGACAGCATAGTTTCATCATTAATTTGAAAAATTCTCAAATAAATAGGTTTCTTTTCATTTTCCTAATAGAAAAACAAAATATTTGGATAAATTACGAGAAGCCCTGGTGAACAGAGGTTCTTTGTTTCACCTCTTTGTGTTTCTTTCTTACAGAAATGAATCTGATTGCCTTTAAAAATATATACTTTTTAAAATTATTTCTTCCTTTTCTAATCATATTTTTGAATTTCTTTTTCACTAACAATAGAAGTGTGATTTCACACTAACGTATATGTTTTAGTTTATTTAGTTTTTTGGTTATTTAGATTATTGTTTTCTGAAAAAATAAATTTTGAAGAATATAATATTATTTTTGAGCTGTTTAACTTTTCATCCTCCCATCCCTGAAGAGGTTTGGTAAGTGTCTGTGACATTGTCTGGCACTGAATACATGCAGGGTATACAACTTACAGTGCCCCAGTGTTCAGGGTTTTCTTGGGTGCTGTGTCTATATTTCTATTTTCTTGCCACTGGTTTAAAAATCCTAACAAAACTGTTGAAAGATAGATTGATAAGTTGATAAACACCTTTATTCATTTTTTTCATTTATTATCCCTATGCAACACATACTGTAATACATGAAATATAAACATCAAAAATCATGATTGAGATTTGTATAGGCAGAATAGAGAAAGTGATCCTCTACATTAAGGATCAGGAGAAAAAGAGATGGCTGGGTACCCTTTTGTCTCCCTCCTGTTGGTTTGACCTTTCAGAAGTAGTAACAAAGGAAGCATTAAGATTCCAAAAAGTCACAAGTCTCCTTTTTCTCATTGCACAGACTTTGGAGGCTCTGGGACAGGTCAGGGAGCTATGTCTGGCAGCAATAGTAAATTAAATGGACTCCGGCAGCAGAACAGGTCCTTGTAGCCCAGGAGGAGCCCATTTTATAGATGAGGAAACTGAGGCAACAAGATATGAAGGAAACCTGACCAACTTTCCATGCCTGTGGGAGTGGAGCAAGAACTGAACAGGAGAGTCTGATCCTTCAATCCCTGCCCTTACTTGCATTCTTTGTTTCCTCTTCCCCAAAGACAATGATGTTTCAAATGCCACTCTTTAGAAAAGGAGGCAGTTTATACAGTAGGTGGATTATCCCCTGCCCCCAAGACTGCAGAAGGGTGGTGTCACAACTAATTTATTACTGGGCTATTTCTCTCAAGTGAGTTTTAACCTGAGCAGCATCTTGGTAAAGCTGTGATCAAGATTGCTTTCAAATTTTTGCTCTTTTTTCTTTTACTGTTACCCCTGCTTCCTCCTTGTTCTTGTCCCATATCCTTTCTTCTTAGATAAATTTAAACTTCTCTTGCTGTAATCTGAGGTGTCCTGGTGATGTGCCTGCAGATTATAACGGGTAACTGCGTGCTGGGAATACCGTCTTGTCTTGGGAAATCAGCGTGCGTAAGGAATACATAAAGCTGTGCAGTAGTTATGCATTATTCTATAGTATTTGTTTTTGAAGTTTTGTGTCTTTGAATCTAGTGCTAAAATAAGAGTATATATATCAGTTTGACTCCTTAGTATTTTGTTCATGTCAAATGAGAAAATTTTGATCAGAATAATTTTCTTCCACCTTTGAGGCGATGAAGGAGCTAAGCCAGCAGCAGCTGCTGAAGCCCTGGCTCTGCTAAGCAGCAAGTTAGAGTTATTAGAATTGATGTGAGAAAGAAAACACAGGGAAAATAAACTTTTTCGTTAAATTTTGAGTTTAATTTCTCTGTAGGAAATAAGGAAGGAGGCTATTTTTGATATGGAATACATTGAACACATATCAGTTGGGGAAAATTTCTGTCTTGAAAATATTGAATCTTTTCATCTGTAAACATGAAATGTGTCTTGTTTATTTCAATATTTAATTTTTCCCACCAATGTTTTGTATGTGTCAGTGTACAAGTCCTACTTTTTCTGTTCAATTTATTTCTACCTGTTTTTTTATTCTTTTTGAGGCTCTTGTTAATAGATTTCTTAATTTTATTTTCTGATTATTCATTGCTAGAACAGAAATATAATTTTTACATTGATTTTTGTATCCTCTGTCCTTACTAAACTCATTTATTAGTTCTAGTAGTTTACTGTGGATTCCTTGGAATTTCTATATATATTATTATGTCTTTTGTGAATAAAGACAGTTTTATTTCTTCCCTTCCAATCTGGAAGCTGTTTGTTTCTTTTTTGTGGCCTAACACACTGGCTTGAGCTTCCAGTATAATGTTGGAGATTTATTTTATGAACTCTTATTTCTCTGTGCAAATAAGGGATTGAGTTAATAACTCTGGAAGGGACATTATGTTTCTCAAAATTTGGAACTGGGTTTGAACTCAAAATTCAGTTAGGTGACCACACTGCTTATATTCTACATAAACTTGCCATGAGCTCTCATATCCCATGAACTTTCTAAGGGTTTTCTGTGTCACAGTCACCTCTGATTTTTATTTTCCACCTCCACTAAATTCTTATTCTTTGTTGCTATCTTGGAATTTTTATTTTGTGGCCAATATTCTGCCTGTCCATCCTTCCCTTGACCAAATAACTATTTAAATGAATCTTGCGTGTACTAAAACTTTATTTATCATTTAGAGATTTTATTTATTTTCAAGGAAGGGAATCGCATATAATATTCTCCAGTAAAAAGCAAACAAACTTAAAACCACATGCTATTAATAGAAATCTCTATTGTTAACATCCTTTTGGCTACTTAATATAGGGGACCTTTTACTGGCTTTATTAAAGTACACAGGCCTGGCTACTATCAGTGTCTTGACGGTTCCTCTCTCCTCATTTCAACTCTGATGTATTTGCCTAACACTTCCTTTAATTCTTCTATCTGTGCTGCAGAGAATTTCAACTCTTGTCCCTATTTCTAAACTCAGTTCCAGGCCCAACTTTTCCTATAGAATTTCCTTCGTGTTGTTTAGTTGAATAATGTCTGTCTTCTAACCGCATTTATAATCAAAAGAGTTGTGCTATAAAATAATATTTATTTTTCTCTGTGCTAAACTGACATAGCATTAGTTCTATGTGATTATGTGGCAAGTTCTATAGAAACAGCCTTGGTTACCTTTTTGCACAGTATTGATGATGTTGAATCAAGGTCTTTTGCTGCAGAATGGAGGTGGCTTCACTGGCTAGCATATTATGACCTTATATAAATTTTAATATTTTATTCTTAATAAACTTAATATTCTATTCTTCCTGAAGGGTCTGAGGGCAACTCAAAAGAGACATTGTATTTGAAAGGTACAGAAAGTTTTAAAAAAGTAATAAAAATTGCAACTTTCACTAGTGATAAATGCTTTAAAGAAATAAAAAGAACTTCAATCATTTCCTTAATATCATTACCCCAAAGTATGCAAAGTTCTGTCATTGGCTTTTATGTGGAAAGATACCTGCATCTTTAAAAAGTCACTCTTCAAGTGCTAACAGCTATTTTTTCACTCTTTTCAATGAAGAAAGGTAGATTCAGGAACAAACAATTTTAGAATGTGGCTTCCTGGATTTACTGTATAAAAAAGTAATGTTTACCAGTTGACTAGTTATGTCTCATAAATTATTTATTTCCAGCCACAACCTTTAACAATGCCTTTTCTGTACATGTGAAAATTCTGTGACATAGTTATATGACATTTTAAGGAGCAAATTATTAGTGGTGAGTTGGAAAATGTTCTCAGCCTAGGGAATGAAGCAAAAGAGGTAAACAACTGCAGATTTTGCAGTTTCAAGCTCATGCTATATTTAAATTTCTTTTTAGAATAATTCTAGAGATACAAAAATTTATGCAAATTTGTATACATAGAGCTACGTCACTGATGTATCATTTCAAAGATGTTACTCTAGTTATTTCTAAAATTATTCATCTAAAAAGTCTTAACTATTATGTAATTAAGAAAAATTATATACCACATAATCACAATAAGAACAATCACATTTTTTAGAGATCAGCAACAACTGTATTACAAAATAAATGATAAAGTTAATTTACATTTGAAAATACTTTATAAATGAGATGTAATTAGCTCTCTGTGACATTTAATATTCTGCATAATCCATTCTTCTCTCTCTTTTTTGCATCAGGTTGGATTAAAAGCAAACGAAGATATAGTCTTTCTTTCTAAATGTTAAGACTTTTTCAAATCTACCTAAGAGTAATAAAAATAAATATTATTAGTTTGATTCTTTAAATTCTATTTTTATATATTTATGTCACTAGTATAATATCCTAAATATAAATTGAGATGGACTTTATTTGGTGAACTCAGTTTTCCTGTCAAATCTATAACCAATATACAAATTTGCAGAAAATATCTTTGCTCTGCAATAATCCTGTGTTAAATGTCTAAGTGGGCCGGGCGCGGTGGCTCACACCTGTAATCCTAGCACTCTGGGAGGTCAAGGAGGGTGGATCGTTTGAGCTCAGGATTTCGAAACCAGCCTGAGCAAGTGCGAGACCCCATTTCTACTAAAAATAGAAAGAAATTAATCGGACAACTAAAAATATATAGAAAAAATTAGCTGGGCATGGTGGCACATGCCGGTAGTCCTAGCTACTCGGGAGACTGAGGCAGAAGGATGGCTTGAGCCCAGGAGTTTGAGGTTGCTGTGAGCTAAGCTGACGCCACGGCCTTCTAGCCCGGGCAACACAGTGAGACTCTGTCTCAAAAAAAAAAAAAAAAAAAATAAGAGAGCATTAAATGGCTAAGTGACCAGACATAATGAAATTCCTTACTTGATATAAAATGGTAGTACTAGTACTAATAGTGGGAAGAATAGTAGTAATAGTATAATCAGCATTTGTGTAATTTTTAGTTTTATAGCATATTAACATATTCCTTACCTCATTTAATATTCAAATCATTATTGTCTGCATTTTACAGATAAATGTTTGGAGGCTCATAGAGTCTACTTTTCTCAAGTTCTACCAAGATTACTTGGTAGAACTCCAACCAACATTTCTGACCTCCAGACTTGAATTCCTTTTATTATGCTACATGTTGTTAGGGGGTGGTAGGTAAGTTTTAATAGTCTTGATTTTAGCCAATGAAAAAGCTGAAATACTGAGAAGTCAAACAACGCAATCATTAAAAATTCATTTATTCTACATATATAATGTGTGGGCAATTTCCTAGTTGCTGCAAAGGAACCAAGAATATATTGGCTAAAGGTTCATAATAAGCATTCTAAATATTTTTACATAACAGATGCCGATTCTAAGTAAAAATAGCCCTTTCCAAAAAACAAAAATAAAAAAGAAACACAAAGAAATTCCTAAAATGTTGTTTTTTGATATTTATGCAAAATTATGAAGCCATGAATATTTAAAAACTTGTTTATGCTTTTTTGAATTAAGATTACTGGAGTGTTTGTTAGACATCGCAATGTATTAAATGTGGTCAGAGTTAAAAATGACTTTCTAAGGGTCCATGTCAAGTGACTGTGAAGATATCAGGAAGAATGAATACTTCATAGCCTTGCTGCTTAACATATGGTCTAATAACTAACACCATCAATAGCAAGTAGGAGTTAGAAAAAAGTGCAGACTCTCAGGCTTTACTCCAGACTTACTGAATTAGAATCTGTATTATAACAAAGTAATTCTTATGCTCTTTATGCACTTGTCCATATAAGTAATTAGAGGATGAATTATGGATTGATTAGAAATAATGTGGTATAAAACTATATTCAAAATTGAAAAAAACAGAGTTTGAGGATGAATATGCAACTACTTAGCAGAAATACGATCTTTGGCAAAGAATTTAACCAAATGAGACTTAGCATCCTCATTTATAAGACATGAAGATTAGACTAGATTTTCCAAACTTGTTTACATTTCTTACTTGCATTTATTTTTCCGAATTAACTGTTAAATGACATCTTCCAAGAATTATGGAATTTATGAGCATTTAAGTGATTTATAAAACAATTAACTCATTTGAAATTGTAACTATGGTACAGCTTATTTCTTTTTGGGTCAGAGCATCTGTTAGTTTTAGCAAATATTGGCCTTTGATTTTAAATGTGGGGTTTCATTGGTAACACGATTCTTTTAACAATCTCAGTAGGCTATTATTTTAATTGCATTCTTTTATTTCATGGGCCAATGGCTACTAACCAATACCAGACTTCATGTCCAAATATGGTTCTCATATTTAGTCATCACCTGGAAGGTTCCCAGCATGAGTCTGGGCATTTTGTTCATCTGCATTTCCCCTTAGCTTCTTGTATGGTAGCTTCTACCTGTTTTTCAATGAGCTAGGATAATGAGACAAAGTGATTTGCCTCCAGCCTCTATACTAAGAGGTGAGTTTTTCTATGGATGTTGTTTACTTTAGTAGGCAGCCAGTGCCCTGCAGGACATATTTGAGGTATCCAACAGGAAGTACCAGGGTGAAGCTTCCCTTTTCCCCATTCTTGGTCTCTTCTCTGTCCCAGTCTTATCTCATTACTGTTATAATCATTCTGACTTAGCTTACACTGACTTTAATATAGAGTAGAAAAGTTACCATTTGCAAACCTCAAAGTTATCTGATTTTCAGTCTAGCTAAATAGCTGGCTTTCTCAACAAGGCTATATTCTCTAAACTTTTCAGTTTCAAATGGGCCAGCGTGGGCTAAAGCTTGTCATTTTTCAAAAAGTCTTTACTGAAGGTTTCAACAAATATGCCAAACCTTTCAGAGCTCAGCATTTTTCTATAGACCTCTAAACTTTTGCCTTAGTAGGTGCATTTTCTAAGAACTTTTTAAACAACAAATGGCAGTTTGACATCTTTTTTTGCTACTGCTTTACACGTATGATGAATGTTTCAACCAGGGATGGAGTGACCCATCACTTCTCAGCACTGCACCTTCTAAATACTAACTATTCCTGTAAAACATGTTTGAGAGGATATTGCATCTATAGAATAAGAAAAGGCTGTAATTTTCTTGTTTTTTAGATACAATATCTTCTCAAATCTATACATATATATGTGTATTATATATATAGCAGCCTTTCTGCTGCTTATCTTGCTATATAAAAGTATAAACACATATGTATATTTATACATTTTTTGTCATATAAATGTATATATAGCCATATAGTATTTATACATGCATATTTTTTCATATAATAAGGTAAGCTCCTAAAAATTAAAAAAGATGTTGCTGAAGAGTAATATTCAATAGGAAGGCTAAAAAATCTATTAGTAATCCAGAAGATAAATTGACAAATTTGAGAAAATTTACCAACATACAGATGAGAAACAAAAAAATAGAAAAGAAGAAAAGGTAAGAGACATGGAGGCCAGATATAGAGTATCCAATATTAGGCTAGTAAGAATTTCAGAAGAAGAAAACAAAGCCAATAAAGGAGAATAAATATGAGAGAAATTTTCAGATTTTTACAAGAGTCAATCTAATGTAAATGGACAACTCAAGGAATTAAGTAGTAACAACAATGATCATAAACAACTTGAGGAAGAAAACTTTACACACATACATCATCCTGTCCCTGCCCCCACTCACTCCTAGCCATATAATGGTGACATTACAGACCTTCAAAGTTTTAGAGAAAATCCAGAAGCTTCCAGAAAAAAAGAAAACAAAACAAAAAAATAAAAATGAGCTTTCTTCTAAATAGAAGAATGACTTTATTTAGAACCTATTTAGACTTCATATCAGCAATATTGAATGGTAAGAGGTCATAAAGCTAAGACTTCAAAATTTTGGAAAAATTACTTGAAGATGTATTCTACTAAAACAATATAAGTTTAAGAAAAATGAACAGTTGGACTTCAAAAATTAGTGGAAGAAACCCAGGAATATAATATAGAGAAATTCCAGGATAATAGCAAATGAAGAAAGCTTATAAGGAACTGATCCAACTTATAATATTAAATTTGGGTTTTTAAAGTATAGTCAGGAACCATTACACAAATTATATAAATAAGAACCTAGAAATTCTTAATGTGTTAAAGGCACATGTCTTCTGACAAGTAAAAAAATTAAAACCAATTAGAAATTCTGGTAAAGACAAAGCTCTAAATAAATTTTGCAAAAAAGAATCAAGTAAATATGTGACATGTTTTCAGAAAAATAAAGCAACTATGTATTCATCATATGAGTCAGAAAAGAGAAGAGGACCTATTGGTATTCTAAATTTCAGTAAAATATTTTTGGATTTATATAATAATAGATAATGGCTCAAACCATTTCTCCTGATGCAGTGGCGTTTTTTTCCTATAAAAGTATGTTATTTTGGGGGTGGAGGAAAAATAAAAATGTATGTTAATTTTTAGAATATTTTAGTTATACAAAAACATTTATCTTTTAATTTCTTTAACATTTTTATACTTTTATTAAAATAGTTTATATTTGTTTTTCAGACATTTGAGATATCTTTCAATTTTTTATTAGATTCCTCACTATGCTATTTTTGCAGAAAAATTAAACTGTACTCATTTACAAAATATATACCTTAAGAAATCACATACTAGTAACAACAATCATTTAATATTTTCACAATTGTTTTAATCTAGAAGAACATTTTAGGGGAGAATTTCATGATCAAAAAATATTTATCTAAGTTTTAGTATTTTATTTAATTTTATATGTCAATTGATTTCTGTTTAACTCAAAATTAATTAAATTATATATATAATGCTTATAAGAAAAATAAAAAAATAAAATTTACTTATCTATTCATTATCTACCTGAAATTTATTGCAGGAAATATCTAATGTACAACATGAAGATTAGAGTTATTAATATTATATTGTATACTGGTCATTTGCCAATACAGTAGATTTTAGGCACTTTTACTAACACAAAAAAGAAGGTGATGCTATGGGATGATGGATACGTTAATTTGCTTAACTGTAGTAATCAATCACTTCACTATGTTTATGTATATCAAGATAAGTATTAAATATATCAAAAAATCATGTTGTACACCTTAAATATATACAATAAAAATAGCTACAAAAACAAGTGAATACAATGTTTCAAAACACATACAATCTCATTTGGGAAAAACCAGTGAGGTAAAAAGAAATAAACTATTTTGAAATCTTACAAGTAAAAGGTAATTACAACTTGTTTTTCATCAATTTCTTTTGTATTACAATGTAAGCACATTTCAAATAAAATTTGGCATCTGGATATTTCAGTTAATATTTATTGATGATTAACAATCCATGCCAAAAATTATTCTTTGAAAAATATTCTTTTTAAAAAATAATGTTAGAATATTTCATTGGCTCATGCCTAGAAGTTACCTGTTATGCTATGTTAGAAAATACATGTTCTTATTTTTGAGTCATGTTGAGCCCAGATTTTCTGTTGTTTCGAGCCAAAAATATCTCAACTGGAACAAAATTTGGATCAAGAAATTCAATGTTCCCAATAACAGACATAAAATGTAGAATTCGAGGCATGGAGGATATTGAGTGGAGGATGGGAAGGGCCCTTTATTTGCACTGTGGAAGTTGATGACCAGTATTAAATGAGAAGAAATATTTGAGTACACTGTCTCCTGTTATACCTGGTTATATAAACTGCTTTTCTACCAGTACTGGAAAGGGAAAAAGTCAGGGAATATCGTGTGTTAGTACTTCTCAGTCTTCAATAAGTCTGGTAAAGAGACTAACTCTAAGTGAGGTGGCCTATCTAAATGCAGAAAAAAAAATTTGTCTTTCTGAGAGAGGCTCTTTCTACCTGTTGTCTGCATCTGAGCTTAGTTTCCACTAATCTTTCAGGATGGGGAAAGCTGAATTCTCCAAGCTGTGCAGCAAAGGTGGAGAAATAGGAGCCTTAGCTGCAGGAAAAACAATACTAAATTCCTAGGTCTCTACCAAGCATCTTCTCTTAATCATTCTCTTTCTCAGGGGTGGGGTAGAATCAGGGTTGCTATGAACAACCAGTTGTAAAGCAAATCAAGTTATACTGAGGGCAACTTGTGCAGTTCTTTCAAGGCAGAGCGTCAGGGAAAGGAGCCACTCACAGAAGCTAGCATAAATAATGCATGGCCATTTAAAGATTCAAAACTATGACAATCACTTTGACCGCTGATATTAGATCACAGAATTAGGGGAAGACCAAAAGCCTGATAAGGTACTTAGGAATTTCTGTACTGCCAACGAGATCCCAAGGCTGAGAGATAACAGCCTCAAAAATTCAATCCCTAAGGCAAATTCTTCCTCATCAAACTTCACCCAAAAGGAAAAAAACTCTTAGACCCTCTGAACTCTCATTTTAGATGTGGCCTTAGAGGACAGATTCAGGGTCTTTGACAGGTAATGGGAAAGAAAGCTCCCCTGAGAAAGCAGAATTCCAAGCAGGTTCTGTTGTTTGCCTGCCATATCCATTCCATCTACTTCCTACCTCCTAAATGGATATTGTTGAGTATTCCTAATATTGTTGAAGTATCCATCCTCTTCCATATATACAGGTGTCTCAGGGAATACCTATTTTGTCCTGACCTTCAAGGGCTGAAACTTGAATGCGTAAGTCTGTTTTGGTAATCTCAACCCTCCTAAAGGAAATTCATTTAGGAATGTGCAAGTGACCCAATTCTGGCCAGTAAGATGTGAGAGAAAATTCACTGGTGGGCTTCTGAGAATTTCATTATTCTTAAGAAAGAGATACAAGCAGAAGACGGTCTCTTGACTGCCTCGAATGTTTCCATGTGTGTCCCTATGCTATGCTGAGAATTGCTAGAGCAATCAGTCTATTATACCAAACTGAGGATAAAGCCAATGCAGGGAAGAAGGCAAAACCAATCCAGAAGTTTACAGAGAAATGGGTCAGAGGTTATCTTCACTAAAAATTCACTATCCCCCTGGATTTAATGTTATATGAGACATTTCCGCCTCATTTGTTAACAAGGCAAGTTGAGTTTTCTGCTACTTGCAGCATTTTAAAATACTCTCACAATGTCATGATGTATATAGTACTAAATGGACCACATTCAAACTTAAATAGAATTATTGTTACATGGAGAGAATTTGTAGTAACTTATATGGGTATTTTATCAACCAAATGGCTAAATAAACAGATCTGGTTCTTATAAATTATAAGCCTAAATCAGCAGAACATTTTGAAATTTATAATTAATGGAAGATTTTTTTGTGATAAATTTTAGTATGCATGTCTCACCCTCATCTATCTCAGGAATAGGGTGAAGAGAAAGAGAAAAAAAGGAAGGAATGAATAGCAGAGTATAGAAGGGAACAGAATGAAACAGAAAGAAGGAAAGATAGTCATATTTACTGCAGAATGTTATTTAGAACCTGAATTAATTTGTTCAAATTAGCAAGGTTGGATACATTATATTTAAATCTCATGAACATCTTATATAATATATATTACCAAGTGTCAAATATTTTATAAGTTTTAAATGTTAGCGTATTTGAAAGAATGAAAGGTTAATCAATTATTCTGCACTGAAATGAAATGGATTAAAAGACATTTTAAAATCAAATTCATTAAAGAAGATTTTAAAATAGACTAAGTGATATATTAATACCACAAAGATAATTTCGGGATTCAGAATAGCTGATATACATTGAAAAGGGCAACAAATGATTTTTTTCCTTCAAAACCATCTTTTGATCCTCAAGGACACTTCTGGCTACATTTCAGAGTGACATTGATAGCTGAGTTATGTCATGCTAACAGGATGTCTTTTTCATTAAACATAATCTTTTCATGAAATTTAAACAAAATCTAAATTTAATTATAAAATATGAAAGTGTATAATTTTAAAAAGAAAAGATATACTGTATAAGTTTATGATTAGAATAATTAGAATAGCATTGAACCGTTTGAAGCTGGTGAGCTATCTCTATAGTAAATGCTATCTGATTATTCAGGAAGAAAGAAAGTCCTCATACGATCCTGATAATACATGGAACTTTGGTGGGGCAGTTAGTTTGCTGAATAATTACCTATTCCATTGCAATAACTAGAAAACAAACAAACTTGAATCGATGTTATATGTGCTGTTGTTAAACTGAAAATCTTAATCAACTTCATAAAATGATCAGTATTTAAAATTTTGAGACAAACCTGTTTCTAATTGTGTATATGTGTGTTTATAGAATTTTTAATGCGAAAGTGTAAATAACACTGTCTTCCAGTCAAAATTCTTAGTGTTCATGATTTTAAAAAAATTTACTCTAGGTTAAAATAAAGTCCAACACACTTGAAACTCCAACAGGTTTTTATTTAAAATCTACTGCTTAATTCAATAAATGTACTATTATTAATAATTAGTGCAACAAATGATTGGTGCCTTTTCATTATCAGATCCTAACTACTCTCCCTCAAAATTTTAAGTCAATGCCAATTAACTCATTTAATTTTTCATTTTCACTCTCATGTAATTTTTCATTTTTACATTGGACTCTACTAACATAAGGCTAATGGTACTGTTGTCTGCAGCCTTCTGTCTGCCTCTTTTCTGAGGTTTCAACCTGCTTTGAGTCTACCTAAGAATTTATCTTATTAGAAGGCTATTAAGAGAGAACAAATTCAAATCTCATTAATGATCCTGCTTGATTTGTGGCAGATATCTCAGAATTCATGGTATGCTACCCTCAGTTAAACGGAAGCTGCTATATTTTAAGTTCAACTGAAGTTGAACAGGAACTAGAAAACTGTGCAGCACCTTCGTGATTACGGTCCGAGAAGGGATTTTCAACCATAATATTATTATAAAACTATTCTTAAACACCTTCAATCTGATCTCATATTGCATGCATGCTATATATTAGATAAAATTACAAATTAACAACTTTTCCCAAGTCAAAGTTATTTCCTAATATCAGAAATACTATTTATTTAAAAAGAATCTTGGCCTAAAACAAAATGAAATTTAGTTACTGTTATCAAAGACTGATTATTCATCTAGCTCGTCCCAGTGTTAAAAATAGGTATTTTATTTATGTATCCTAGTTGTATCCTCTACCTCTGCTGTGTCTCTTACATTTATCATTTAAACTTTTCCATTCCTAGTGTCACCATCATTATTCATTTCTTTAATGATACCAATTTTGATAACATTTAACATTTACTGAATTAAATATGTTAAATTTTACTTATCCTCATAACAACACTGAGTTCCCTACTAACCACTTCTAGATTATAAAGGAGGAATCTTCAACTTGCCTCAGTGGCTTCATATTCGCTAAGTACGCTCATGCTTTTATCTCTACCCTGATTGCCTCTCCAGCATTCTGGCTTTTGAAATCATGCCTATCCTTAAAGTCCTCTTTCAAGCCTGGTATCTTTTCCATGAAATCTTTTTGAATCTCTATCTGCCCTCTATCTTTCAACCTATAATTTTTATAACTTACATGCCTTACTTTTCTTTGACTTTTCAGCCACTGCCTCGCTGACGCCAGTATTACTGCACATCTTTTATTTGAATAACATAATGTCTTGTTAATAAGTTGAATACAGATGCCTCAAAACTGTGCCCCATGTATTTCTATGGTGATTTCTTTCCTATAGAATTCTATCATGAATAAATTTAGAGTCTACTAAAACAAGAAAAGAGACAATTTGAATAGACATATTTCTCTGAAACAGTTTTTACATTTTTTAAAGATTGGTTTAATTTTAGTTCAGTTACCTTTAAAGATCATGGAAGAGTTAGCCCTACCAATAATTGCAAAGGGACTAAGATTCAATACTCTACTTTAAAAAAATTGTTTGAGGCAGTGGGAAGAAAAAGTTCTAAACTGGAAGCTGATCTCCAGTTTAGACTTGACACATTAACCACGGTGATCAAATGATTTATTTTCCAAACTGAGACAGTTTTGAGAGAGAACAGGGTTATTATAACTAAACCAGGACATTCTTGGGAAAACTTCATCCCATTAACTAGCTAGATGATCTTACACCATTTTGTTTAATGTACTCACAAATATTTGCCCATGTATTTAGAATTTTGCATTTTGAATTCAGGGATAATGTCAATACAGAAAACATTAGTGGCAAAGAACTCTTCTAGAAAATAATAAAATCTAGAAAACTATTATTTGGAGTTAAATATGAGATGCCCTTTAGATTAACTGGAAAAGAGTTGAGTAGTAATAAAAATTGACTAGTTATTACCATGCAACAACCTATTATAGATTAACACAGGTATTAAATATAATCTTCAGCCTTCACAGAGGAGTTGTATGGGAAAGGCTTTGGAAGTGTCTAGAAGAACTCTGGTAGATAAGAAATGAGAACTGCTCCAAAGAACATATGTATGGAAATGGATATGAGAAAAAATATATGACTGTTTGGGGAAGGGTAAATTGCTTTAAATGTTTTAAAACTTTTTGGACAATCAATTCTAAGGATACTAGAAATAATATTTTCTTTAATGTGTTTCACCCAAATTAAATATTAGTATTCATTTAACTTCGATTTTTTTTCATGTAGAAATTAAAGTATTTCCCCCCCTTAAGGTGACTTTAGAGGTGTGTGATCTGTTTACACAGTTACATACTCTAGTGCTTAGAAGTTGCCTGCATTTCTGAAGTCATCAGAGATTATCTCAGAATCTTTCTGAAGCATTTTTTGCATTCATCCTGTTACCTCATCCCAAATGCCAGGAAATATCCTGACCAGATGCAGATAAAAATATTACACTCTGTATTAATGCCATTATTTGAATTTCAAAAAAGAGGAAATGATCCTTAATTGTAGATTCAATTGTTTTTTGCAGGTGCAAAAGGAAACTTTGGCTGCCTCATTTAATAACCTGTTCCAAGAGTTCAAAGGTGAATTTAAAAAGGATAGTACAATTTAATAAATGGCTAATTTAACTAGGTGTTGCCTAAAGAAGTTTATTGGCCCTTTAGGGAAGGAACTGTACTTTATATTAGCAAAAGGAACTTCTATTAGCAAATCACATTACATCAGAAAGGTGTAAACCTGTTTTTCTTTTTTAAGATATATCTGCCTATTTTTTAACTCTTGCCAAGAAAAGGATTAAAGTTTGTTGTTATTCATGGTCTGGGTTTGAAAGACAAGTGCGTCTGAAACTTGCCAACTCCACATTTCTACTCAAATAATATAGTTTCTGCAGAGAAGGATGTTTTATTACTGTGGGAAGAAAAATAAAGAAACATAGGGATTAAATGGAATATATTTCTTAGTTTCTTACTTACATTAACTGATTTTGAGGTTATTTCTTCCTTCAGCTGTTGTACCAGGAAAAAAAAAGCAATAAAAAAGTGATATAGCACATTTCCATGACTGATTATATGCTGGGTTAAATCCTTAAATGCAGAGTTGTTTTCTTATCAGAGTCATCAGTTTGAATAGCCTGGTATTTTGCTGAACATTTCTATGCATTTTGAAAATACGATATAAATTAGAAGATAATCTTTTAGACCAGAGAATACATTTTTTTTCTTAAGCAAAATTGTGTTAGACTTGTTATGAAATTATCAAGCTGTATCTAGATACAATAGTTGTGATTTTGATGTAAAGCCTTCTTTTTTCATTCATTCTAAACTAATTGTTTATACATGAGTTTTATATTTTTATCCCAATGTATTTTTTAATAACACCAGTAATAATGAAATACCAGTATGTGTCTACATTTTATAGAAGTTTTCTCTAACTAGAGTTTAGCTTCACGTTATCATCTTTAAAACATGTGGTAGAGATCTCAGTAAAAAAGGATCATTTTACTTAAAAACAGAAGCAAAGTTTAGACAAATCTTTAAAAAAAATTGGGAAAGTTTGAAAAAATTCTACAATTCTTAAGAAAATATAAATAGCTTTACACCAAAGGCAATATCAGATTTGGAAGGCCAAAATCTATGTATCTAATGTATCTTTGCTATGCTAGATTAGAATATATATATACATGATATGTTTCTTATATATAAATTAAATATTAATATATAGGATATACACAGACAAACACACTAATTAGGTCCTGTTAATTTCTATTTGACCTATGAAATTTCTAAAAAGTATATGAATATGTCTTAAGATTTTGTCTTTCCATAATTGTGTAACAAAGGGAATCATCATAAGTTCCCACAGACAAGAACACTCAAAATGCCTGGAAAGAGTTATGAAAGAGGTATCTATATAATTTCAGTTTCCATTATATTAAAGGACAATGATAATTATTTTACAATGATTAAAATGACAATTTATTGACAATGTGTGCATTATTAAACATTATACCAAACACTTTAATTACATTTTCACATTTATTCCTCAGAGCAAACATATGAGATATGCACAACTACTGTCTTTATTTTACAGATGAAAAAACTGAGGCTTATGGAAGTTAAATAATCTGCCCTAGGTCATAGAGCTAGAAAATGACAGAGTTAGGCATGTAATTTTGGTCCACTTGGCTTAGATTTTTTTTAAAAAAATACCATATTAGAAGTATAACAATTTTTTTATCCCTGTTGTATAGTTTTCTTCCTGATCATAATGAGTTCTTATAAAGTCTTGTGATATTTCTTACTATAAAGAAGATTGGATATAATCAATAATTATTTATTATATTTAATTAAAAATTGAGATGTTTTCATTGCAATTTTTTACAATATAAACAAACTTCATATTTCAGTCTAATTGCTTTAATGATTAATCCTTCAATTGGCTTAAAATAGAAATAAAAATATATCTTTGCTTTTAAAAAATAACACTAATCTACAAATTTCTACTTTAGGTACTTCAGGCTAAAGAAGTTGTGAAAATAATATAGAAGAATAATTTTTCAAATTTTATGATTTTAATGTTTTTTTCTTTCTTATACACATTCAATACGCAGGCTAGCTATATGAGCTAGAAAATATTGTAGCCAATATAATGGGTTTATAAACATTGTTTATATTAAATGTTTTGGCACTGCTGTTCAATATAATCATCTGGATTTTACCTCAAATACTTAAAAGTGTTGACAAAACAATTTTTTATGGTGTTAGAAATCAGGAAACATACAAAAACAATGAACTTGATAGGAAAAAGAAGAAGGATTTAAGAGTAGGAGTTAGTAGAATGGATTCCAGCTCTATCCAGGAAAATACAAGAGGTGCTATTGTACTAAGTGAAGTATCCCAAGAATGGAAAAATAAACACCCCATGTACTCATCAGCAAACCGGTTTCACTGACCAACACCTCAGTGCACATGTAGTAATAACATTCATCGGGTGTCGGGCAGATGGGAGGGCGGAGGAGGGGATGGGTATATACATACATAAGGAATGTGATGCGCACCATCTGGGGGATGGACACGCTTTAAGCCTCTGACTCGAGGGGGGAGGGGGAGCAATGGCAACATACATAACCTAAACATTTGTACCCCCATAATATGCTGTAATAACAATAATAAAAAAAGAATAGGAGTTAGGAAAACAGAGTACAAATTGAGAAAAGAGGTAGAGAGATCTGGGTCAAAGGGAAAAGGTCAGGAAGATGAAGGAGAAAGTCTTAGAAGGTATGTAAAGCATGACTGAAAACAGATGCCAGCAGGTAAGAGCTGGAGAGAGGAGATGACAATCCCTAAGGTTAGTTATCCTTTCACGACAGAGAAACAGAAATTAAATGGCCTTGTATGACCAGAGAGAGATACCAAAAAGGATCCTTCTCATCCTTCTTTAAAGATGAAAATCATGAAGTCAAATGTAGTGTGTGTGGAATTCAGGCCCAGGTCATTGTGTTCACAAAGATGTCATTAATGGTAATATCTACTGAAAAGGGTTGTTGTAGAGCAGTAAAGGAATTAATGCACATTAAGGACTGAATAAATGTATGCTATCATTATCATTATTATTTTGATATTGCTTCATTTGCTATTTTCATTTTTTACAAATAGAAGTATTTGGAAACTACAGAAATAAAAACATAGTACAGAGATAATTGAACCATCCTGATTTGAGATATCTGTGATATCAAAGGTCTAAATAGAGAATTTTCAATTTTTTTCTTTATACTTTCAATGTAGTATTTAGGAACAATATAGCAAAATTGTTTTTGTAGTTTCACAGAGAAAATATTGCAGGATTATCTCTTAAAAGAAGATTTTTGAATTTGTACATTTCAAAACAGAAGATATTAAATAGATAAAGAAGATAACTGAAAGTTGATTAATCCATATTTCTAATTAGTTTGTTTTTTTCTGGGGATGTTTGAAGAAATATTGGGTGAAGAATAACACTGGAGATGAAACAAAAATCTTTTAAATTATTATCTTTTAAATGGAAGATCTTTTTAAAAATGATTTAAAGTAGTGAAAATTTAAGGGAAGCCATTTATAGCAGTTTCTTTCAAAAAGTTCTAACACATTTTCTAATAAGCAAAAGGTTATGTAATGGTTATATTCAGTAAGTTGCAGAAAGCTGAAGTGTTTCCTGTCCTTATGACAATATTTTGGTTTGTTGCCATAACAAGACGACTAATGTCCTGTATTTGGAAAAGTAGACTAATCTGGCTGGCTATTTGCTAAATATGATATTTTAAGATATTTTATTTCATTCTTATCTTAAAATGATTAGCATTTGGCCATTATCAAATCCACTAAAATATAGAAATGTTATGTATGTGTGTTAACTACTTTAATGCATTTGGAACAAAATCTTCATTACTGAAATATAATCTTAGTTTCAGACAGCTAGGTATGTTATGTTATGTGGAAAACATGAATAAACCAATATGAAGGCAATGTGTAACTTACCAAAATCATCCATTGAAGACTATGTTCTTGATTTTGTGTAAGTAAAATATCTTGAATTATACATGCGATGTAATCAACAGGTTTCTTAATGTGTCAAAGTTTTCCATAAGGTTTTGCCCTTTGTTTGCACAGCTGCTTTCTAGAGATCTGTGTATCACATTTCGCTTAAATTATTGTCACTATTATTTTAAACCTAGTGATCATTTCCAGGAAGAAGGCTGTTTTGTACAAATGTTTGATCTTATGAGAACTTGATACACTATTTCATTATCATTGAGAGTTTTAATTTTTGTATGGTCAAGATGTTTGGTTTGTTCAGTATACTGTTAAACTGTGACTTCATTAACAAGGAAGAAATGTTGTTTATGCAAATTTTAATCTAGAGAAGATATGATATACAATATTCCAAAATGTAGTTTCCTTCAATCATCTTGTTAGAAACATTTTATCAAGGGACAATTGATTCACGATTGATTTATTAGCTTTTGAAAAGATATCTTAAATCTTAATCTCAAAGCCTATACTGGCTTCAAAATAAATTTATGGGAAGGCCAGCAATGATATAAACTTAATAAAAAATTACATGACTGATTTTAAGCATACACACTTCTAATAAAACACATTGAAGTCAATAGGTTTTGCATTAGCAGCAAGCAGCCAATTAGCAAGACACTGCTTGATTTCTACCTAGAAGTTTACAGTCTAATTTTCATGTTCATTTTCATGGTCTCATTTCTTTAGTTGACTGTTTTCCCTGTTCTTCAGTTACCCCCAGGGTAAGATCTACATTTTTCCTAACTACATATGGGATCCTTCTTCATCTGTTTTCAACGTCATCTTTCCAGTAGTCATCATCTGCCTCTTCTCTTTCAGAGTCCATTTTTACTGCCACAGTGGAATTTCTTACTATCCTTGAATGTTTTGGGTTCTTTCATGCTTTTGTGACTTTTCATAGGATAGCTTTACCCTGATTCTTCAATGGTGAAATGATCCTTCAAAAACTTAATTCATAGATTACTTCCTCTTTGAAGTCATTCTGAACTTCCCAATTGATACAGAAGTTCAGATCATTTATAAGACTGTAAATACAAAAATGTAAAGAATTCTTGATCGGACAACATACACACACACACACACACACACACACTTCTACTTGGCAGTAACATAGAAAAGAGAGTCAAAGCTTTTTCATTGTGCTTTTACGCTCAACAAGTTGATGGTCTTCATAATTAATGTGATCATTATTGTCAGATATTGCTTTCTATTTACTTCAGGGTCTGGCATCTTGCAGATTTCTTATACTAACTTTATTAGAACTCCTGTTTGTGTTCTCACACACAGCACAAGTAAAAACTTTAAAAATATAAATCCTGAAAACAATTATCATATTGGCCAGAGCCAATTTCTCAAGTATGATGAATAATCTAAGGCAAATGATATGGGCAAAATATTAATATTTGCAGTATATATGACTAAAGGTAGATATTATTCTATAGTAATATAAAGAGCACCTACATTTAATAACAAAAAGGTAACATATCCATTGAAGCATGGATAAATAAAAATGATCAAGGAATTAACAGCAGAGAAAACTAGGTGGCCAATATTTAGTTGATATTCGAGGTATGAATATTAAAATAAGAGGTCATGGGGTAGAAACCAACAAGGACATAAATATTTTAAATATTCTACAGCCAGTGTTTGCAAAGTAGCTAAATGTTAATCATATATTACTGATGGGAATGTAATTTCTTCTTAAAAATTTATTGGAGGAAAATTTAGCAATATGTTTTAAAGTCTTAAAATTATAAAATTTTATTCTATAATTCTAATTATGGCAAGCAATGCAAAAGAAGAAAAATGTACAGAAATATGGGTAGAATAATAATCTTCAAAGCCTTGCTTTCAAATAATGGTATTTGGAAAAATATTATGGATCATGGACATTGATTAAAATTATATTTGAAAAGAATATTTAATAATGCAAAATATCTATTATTTTATTAAATAAACAAAAAAGAAAATGAGTAGTCTTATATGTGTATAAAAATCCAAATGGATATTGGAATGGGTGACGGGATTATAGATGGTTTTTATTTTCTTGATTATATTCTTCTCTTTATTTTCTAAGTCTTCTACTCTAAATATTACACTTATCATCAGAATATTTAAATATTAATATTTAAATATTAATCATCCAGGTATATAGCTATTTCTACCTTTTCTAAGACACAAAACAAATTTTTATATTACATTACCATACATCTTTATTAGAAGAGTTATATACTATCTCCTTAACTAAGCAGGTAGTCCAAAATAGTGCATAACTAATTTGATTTCTAAATATTAATTTAATTTCAAAATTACAGAAGAACTATATTTGAAATACTTCTCTTTATACCTGAAACATTTCCTGGGGTCAATTTGCATATTTTCTGCCTTTTCAGTATTTTCTGGTGTCTCAGTAAGTTATGTGGTGGAGGATATTGACTGGAAGATTATTGGAATTTAATAGGAACAGCATTTATTGGGTAGCATAGAAGTGATCCTTCTGAGCATTACAGCATTTGGACATTCTTTCGTATTTGTGAACCTGAGATCCTGGGTCATATACTTTGACAAATCCTTGATTCCTACACAAAAAAGAACAAAGAGGCTTTGTTTGAAGATACACTTGCAACAGAAAGTCTATGTCTATGCCAGTATGTATCTATGTCTGTCATTGCCTATGTCTATATTTGTATCTCTGTATCTGTGTATCTGTATCTATATCTTTATATCTTTATCTATATCTATATCTAAGCTAATTAATATTTATCTAGGTAATCCTTAAATCCTAGTGTGCCTGTGGTTGCTCTATCAAGAGACAAACCTAGAAGAATTACATTCCGTAGTTTCTTCCATAGTATGTGGGGAATACCTTCAACTGCTATGGTCTAGAATTCTGAAATAGAGCTAAAAAGTATCCCCTATTTTGGCCTAATATTTTTGTGTAACACTACTATTTACCATCCCCAACTCTAATAGCACGTGGACACATTAAACTCTAGCTTTTGCCACTTTGAGATTTTATCCCACTTATAGGAAACCTGCAGTGTGCATGTACATTTAGAATCTTTGCGGCAGGCCTGAGATTTTGCCTGGAAAACCAAACGATAAGAAAGGTTTTCTCATGTCTAAAGTATCACTTACTACTTTATAGGTTAGTGGGAATTGAGCTAGACATATGACTTTTATGGTATTGTTTATGATTTTGTCATATATATATTTTGTTTATGCACATTTCTGTAACAGTGGCTTTCTGCTCCTTCGACTGGTGGATAGAGTTCAGCTATTGACAAGTTATATATTTCCTGAAAATGACCCTAAAAGAGAATTTTCTTTTGGAATTTATGCTCTCTCTACCTCTTCCCCCTCCCTTCCTTCCTTCCTCACTCTCTTCCTTCCTCCTTCCTTCCTTCCTTCCTTCCTTCCTTCCTTCCTTCCTTCCTTCCTTCCTTCCTTCCTTCCTTCCTTCCCTTCCTTCCCTCTCCCCTTCCTTCTTTTTAATATATATATAATGTATCAGAAAAAAAAAACAATTTTCATTTTTATTTGGAGTACTTATTTTGTTTTAACCTCCTGAATTATTCTCCTTTTAATTCTTCTTCAAAATATGGACAACACCAAACATTTTCCTTTTATTTAAATACACAGGAAAAAGATCATTTCCTTGATTAACTAAGTTATATGCTAGTATGTTATTTTCTGTGAATGTTTGTAATTTTAAATATATCAAGTGTGCATATGGACTACATATGACCTAATAATCTTTATATTTTTATACCTATCATAATTATCTTTAAAATAGTGTATTGAATTGAATTTCCTATTCTTCGTTCTCCTGTGCTTTTAAGACTTCAGAAAACTATCTTTTGTGGCTCCAAAGTGCTTTCCTGAATGGTCTGCGCTGGAATATGCTCTAAAAGGTGACGGTATCATAGAAGGAAAGGATGGGTGCTAACAATTTGTCCCATTTCACATCATCCAATGTTTCTACTCATCCCTAATCTCCAGTCTCTCCTATCTTTAGAGCTCAGTTTATTTTCCTCTTTCCTTCCCTGTAGCGAGCAGGTATGACACTTTATTATGCCAAAATATGGAAGGTTGATATTTTAAAGTTGTTTCTGAGGAATTTTTCCTGAAATGAAAAGCAAAACAAAATTATACAGAAACATGAAAATTAATGGATTTTTATAAAGGCTAATATTCTGTAGCCTTGTTGAACATATCCAATATGTAGAATTTATTCGAAGCATGGCCAAACTAGTCTGACTCAGCACTTTACACAACAAGCTCATGGTTCTTGAACCTGTCAAGGTGAGGACAGACAGGATAGACCTCTTAAATATAGATGTAAGGCTGTGCTATTTGGCTTCTGGACTTCTGGATGGATTCTTGCAAAACTCATGGCTAGAGTTTCTTCATGTCCACTCCACTGACAGGATGAAAACTTGACTATAAGTGAAAAGTGGCAGACTTTGCTCAATACCTTGTTTGGAATAGAGAAT
>CAUYSK010038125.1:0-66896 GCA_963575035.1 Avahi laniger | reverse complement strand
TTAGTAGAATGTGTTCCAGCCCTTTCCAGGAGTATATAAGAGGTGCTATGTCACCATTGTTTCTTAAAGCTGAATAGTACTCCATGGTATACATATATCACAGTTTATCAATCCACTCATGTATTGATGGACACTTGGGTTGTTTCCACATCTTTGCAATTGTGAATTGCGCTGCTATGAACAACCGAGTGCAGGTGTCTTTTTCATAGAACGGAGGTCAAAATGGTTTTCAAAATTATCCTTCATAAGACAGCAGAGATTATACGACCCACAGGGAACAGGAATAAAATAAGAGGAAGCTTCAAATGTTCTGCTGTAGAGCAAATATACAAATCAAAGAGCTTTCAGTCTCTATAATTATCTACCTTGATGACTATTTAGCTGATCGCTCACCAAATTTGTTATTTTACTGGTGTGGATAAAATGAAAAAGCTATGCTCTTGAGTGGTCGAATATGCTTTTCAACGACTCATGGCAAGGAAAAAAAAAAGCAAGTCACACTAAAGTCATGAATGAAAAAAAAAAAAGACTGTAGGCAGGGAATATCCTAAATGATATAATAATGACAAAATCATCCAAATTAGATGTGGAAGGTTGGAGCTGGGACTCCAGCCCCGTGAGGCAACTGCTCCAGGAAGTCAAGGTGTGCAGATCTTCCAGCCAGCATTCCCCTGCCTCCCCAGCTCGGCTCCCTGCCATATGTTTGCTTCCTAGGCTTTTTGCTTTTACGCATTTCAATGATGCTACCATTTTCCTCACCCAATTTGTATATTTTACACCCGTATAGAAGAAGGTTATTGGAAGTGTCATTTATTACAGAGCTGTGAAACCACAAATGGCGATTCACTCTACAGCGACTTCAGTTTGCACTATCAAATGACTGAAGGTCTTTTACTATCTTCAACTCCACCCCACCTTCCCCAAACTTCTGCTTTACGGGGAGCTTTTTTATGCTTCCTACAATAAGCTCGCTCTGAATATAAATGCACATTTCCGATGTACATGGCACTTTTGAACAGCGTGAATAGAAAATCTTGGAAAGATGCTACAGTGAAGCAACTGCAAACGTAATACCCTGTTGTTTTTATTGCTAATTAGAAACAAAACACAAGTTCGACCTTATTGCAGGCTAATCAGCTATTAAAACTAAGTGCTTCTTAAAAAAAATCAAATCTGGTTGCCTTCTTTAGACATATGAAAAAGAAAAAAAAGCAACCAAAATGGGGCACGTGCTTTAAAATCCTCTCCTCATTCTTCTCTGTGCTGTTGCAGATTCACTGGGCGGTTTTAATATAAAACATAAACGCAGGCAAGGCGGCCAGTTGTCTTAGGGCAAAGATGTGGCTGCCATAATAACCCCTGGATGCTCTTCTCTTGGAAAGTCCTGTTATTGTCAGAAAGATGAATTCTAAAACAACTCTATATTGTGCATTCTGCAGATTTTATTGACAAAGGTGTCAAGTCTCGCAGAACTGAAAGTTGTTTCCCTTGTCATGAAATAAATAAGCAGGTTTGCTCGAGCTTCCAGCTTTATTCAATTTGCTTAGATACAAGGTGACTGTAGGCATTGATTCCACATAAGACCGGATATAGATTTTTTAAGGGAGGTACATGTTCTGGGAGCTGGAGTCACCTCTGAAGCAGACTGGCTTTGTGGCACAGCTCATGGATTTAAGGAGAGAGAGAGAAGCTGCTGGAACCTGAGGGATTATGGTGAGACCAGGGACAAGTGGGAAGGCCACAGTTTTCCGTGCTCTGCCTCGTGGCTTCACAGGGTGTTATGGTGGAAACTGAGGGCCTCGCAGGGTTCTGGAGGTAGAACTGTGCTTCTCAAACTTGAGAGAGCATCAGTTTTTAACGGATTGCTGTTCTTCTGCCTCAGAGGTTCTGACTCAGTAGTCTGGGATGAAGCCTGGGAATTTGCATTTCAAACAAGTTCCCAAGTGAGGCAGATGTTATTAGTCTGGGGGCCACATTTTGAGAACCACTGGTCTAGTACAACTTTCTCATTTTACAGATGTGCAGGCCATACCCATCCAGCCTCTCGGGGAAAGAGGTAGACCTGGAAACCCATGTTTCCTGCGTTAGCATCCAGGGTCCTTGCTGTTTCCCTGCAACCATGCGTTGCAGCCTTTGCCTCGCTGCACATGAACATCACCTTAACCTAGAGATGGGGAAGCTGTTTCTAAAGTTGGCAGCAGAGGTGAAATCTTCCTGCTGGAGGCCTGCACCTTTTATAACTTCAGTCAAGGTAGCAGCCTTCCCGATTGAGAAAAAGGAAAAGGCTTTTGGAGATTCCTCTCTCTACTCCTGCTTGCCAGAGAAGTGAGAGGCAGAGGAGGCTGAGGCTGTTCAGACATGAACTTGCTTGTCTTATACAGTAATGAGTTTCTAGAGACTACACTCTTTTTTTAAGCAGAGGAATGTGGCAGAAGGGATGTGCAAATCAGAGAAGCTATTTGGGGCTGGATGACCTCTGAGGTCCCTTCTAACTTTGAGATTCTATGATCTATGAAATTGACTCTTTTAATACATATTGTAGTGAAATTTCCTCATTTCAAACCCTACTAAACCATAGTTCGTGATGAGATGCAAGCTGTAATTGAATAATGCTGTGCCCTGAAAACAGTTTACTGTGCAAACTACCTATTTCCTGAGTCTTATTTCAGCAATCAATTTATAAAATACATGTCCTGACACTACTATCAAAATATTCCCTTCTCACTCAATCACTCTACATGTGCTTAATCTGCTTCATTGTCAGCATTTATCAGTATCTGAAATCGTATTACAGACTCATGGCCTTGCGTAGTGTCTGGTCTCACCGAAACAAGAATAGAGAGCAAAATGTCACCTCTCTTGGTCTCTGTTCCAACCGTGACACTAAGATAAAGCTGGGCACAGAAAAGCACTGGGCCAACATTAATTGAGTTGATGAATTCTGAAATTTCCACACTTCCAAATCCACACCCACAGAGGTTTCCCAAAACATGAACTTAGTAATTAAGAAGGAACTATTGTATTTGTAAACCTATTAAATGAGGAACATGAGTGAAGAACCAAGACAGTCATGTATTTCCACCCTGCCAGACAATATATATTCAGCCAATGGTGTTAAGAAAAAATAAGTTATGTTCAACTGCATAGGGTGAGTTTTTTTGAGCCTTGATCATATTTTGTTTCTTTTAGAGCCTCCATATGTAAGAGTCATTTGTGATTTTTATATCACTGTGGACAAGTTGCTTGCACTTAGGTGTGGAACACTCTCCCAAATTCTTACAGCAAAACCACCATCAGCTTGATCAGGAGTTCAATATTTCAGATTTATTCAACATGCAAGAAATACGACTCTGCTATCTATAGTAGACTCATATAGCTTTGAGATCACCTCCATGAACCAAACTTTATTATTTTCAAGACTATGGAAGATAATCCTATTCAGAAATTTTCCCTGGCTGCCATTTTGTTTCAAGATTGTGGGTTGAGCCTGAAACTCAGCCACATTTTGTATGGACATGGCCAGTAGTATCCTGAATTTTATTAAAGTAAGGCAAATCCTTTGAAGTTGTCTGAGAACAAAAGGCCAGGCACATATGAAAGGCTTAGAGGCAAAGTTAAAAACAGACAGCTTCAAGAAATACAGTTTCAAGCAAAAAAACATGGAACCACTGGAGGTGACTTCTCAGATCGCAATGGGAAGGAAAGGCAGATTCATGTATCAGGTATGTAATGAGCAAAATGTCCACCAAACTCCTTTCATGGAGTTTTCCTGGGAGCATTCACCCCTTGGGAGTCCAGCCCTAACCTGTGCTCAACTTCCAGCAGGGAGGAGAGAGGAGAAGCCTCCCTGGGGCCTCAGAGGTACTCTTATCATCTGTGGAATAGATGAGTTGTTTAAATCAGCAGCTTGGTAGAGGCAAAAAAGCATCAACTCTGAAGTTAGGACAGATTTGGGTTGCAATTCTGGTTCAGCCCCTTATTAGATACATGATTTGGACAAATTATTCACTTCTCGAGGCTCAAATTCATCTTAAAATTGTGATGCATCTACAGAATCTCTAAGACATATGGGATAATTAAGGATATTTTATACAAAATGTCAAATGGCATCACATCCTGTAACTTTAAAACCATGTCAGCAAGCAGGGCGTGGTGGCTCATGCCTGTAATCTCAGCACGTTGGGAGGCTGAGGCAGGAGGATCGCTTGAGGCCAGGAGTTCCAGGTTATAGTGAGCTATGATTATACCACTGTACTCCAGCCTGGGCAGCAGAGGTAGGCTCTGTCTCTAAAAAAATAAAGATAAAAATAAAAATAAAAAGTGCAATGAGGAGACAGAATAGGGCTTGGGAAACATACATCTATGTGTCCATCTATAAAGACTCACTATGCTTGGTATTGCCCACTTTGTTAAGAAGCAACGCACTTTCTATTTTGACATACAATAATAGCCTTTCTTTGAAATTTTGTCTTCTTATCTATTAAATCTGTTAAATGGGGCTACTCATATTTAGCCCTGCCCACCTTGTTGGGGGGTGGGTTGCAAGGATCACAGCAGATAAAGCAGGTGAAAGATGCTCTGAGCAGTGTAAATAAATACTGGCTAGTGGTATGGTGTTAGGATTGCATTTCTAATGCTCACGCATTTGAACTTCAGTTTCATTGGGCTTTGTGATTAATATCATTACAAGATGTCATATAAAATTTCCAGGTTTCCCCGCACAGGCAGACAACTTATCCCCAAGCCTGGCTTCCAGCTTCTCTCCTCTGCAGTGGGAACAGAAAAGGAACCCGCTTGCAGTAAATATGGTGGGATGCCTCTTGGAAAATGGGGCTTCTGATGGTGAATTCTGTATTGACACTCTTAAAATATGAGCCTGTCTCAGTGTTTTATGTCATCAATTGTGACTGTCAGTTTCCTTTGCAAGCTGAAGAATAATGGAGCTATGTTTCCTCCTTGCTTTTCCTAAACTAATGTTGACTCGTAGGCCAGGTGCAGCTCTGGCTGTGGCGGGAGGATGGATCTGTTTTAGGAATATGGAAGGTTTTATGATGCTGTGTAGTTAATTTCAGACGCAACAATAGGAAGAGCGCAGGCCCCAGAGCTGAAAAGTGTTCCATGCTGCTGAACTTTTTGGTAGATGAAGACTGCTCCTCTGGAAGCTGGAGAAGAATTTACTAACTCGCCAGCACTGCTTATGTCCATAGCAAGCAGAGATCAGTCACTCTCGGGGAGGGGTGGGGGGCGACAAAGAGGCTAGAGGGCAAAGTAAGGGGATCTCTCTCTTTTCAGCTGGGTCCGGCTCTGGGCTGCAACTGCAGGGACGCTGGTGTTTATAGGCACATTGGCCTCTGTGACTCGAGCCTGGCAGCCCTAAAATCTGTCCCAGGTTACAGGATCATTCTGGGAAGCGAGGTTTTAACTTCTATTGGGGAGACATAAAAAGCACAGCGATCTGCTAATAAATCAGAAGACAATTAAGGTTAAAAAGTCAATGTTCAGGAAACATCAAGGTTCTGAATTAAATCAACATATCAGGGTAATTCAAAGGCTAGTGCCTGGAAGGCAGCATTTTATTCACAGTCCAATTTATCCATCAAGAAGCATTTCCCCACTCGTGGGCCCTCTTTCTGCAGAATGATTTGGGACATTTGCCAGTTGCAACCAGTTTTTCTGGCTGGGGCTCCTTCTTGATTGTACAGTGGCCAGGCTTTATCACCAAAAACCAAAGTTAGATTAAGCTTATCTGCCATATCTCCCTTCTTTGCTTCCTTTTTTTTTTTTTCTTTTTAAATTTCTTTTTTCCTAGAGTATATCAGTTGTCTACATACACTTCCTTCATTTTTTTTTTCTATATCTATCCAAAATAGACCAGAACATGCCCAAAAGACTTTTTTGTGGGCTCTACCTGGGATCAGAAAGAACAGCACACCTTCCCTTCCAGCACATCCTTGAGGGGACAATTTCAGAACTGGATCACCTGGTGAGTACAGAAAGTCTTCCCATGTTCCAGGACTTGGCCCCATCGTGAAAGTTAAGGAATTGTTTCAGGGCTTGAGATGGGGGAAACCTCAGACACACTAAGAGCAGCTGCATATTAATTATTTACTACAGGTTAGAAATGCTTATACATTCTTTATGTACATCAGCTCCTTTAATCCTTACAGTAATTCCCAGAATAGACACCATTTGTCCCCTTCTTATAGATATGGAAACAGAGGCTTACAGAGGTTAAGTTATATGACATACACAGTCACAGAGCTAGTAAGTTACAGAGTTGGGACTCAACTGCAGGCAAGACTGATTCCAAAGGCTATTTTATTTGTTTGTTTTGCTTCAACACCAATGTCTATGGGTCTCAGAATAACAAGAATAAAAAATAAATACATGAATACTTTCTGAGCACGCCCTATACGCCAAGCTCTGTTCTAAGCATCTTACATGAAGTGACTCCTTTAATCGTCATAATACATCTATGATGTAGTTTTATATTTATCTGCATGTTACAAATGAAGAGGCTGGAACACAGAGAAGTAAACTACTCACCTAGATCACCCAGCTAGTAAGTGACAGAGCTGGAGTCCACATCCAGGCATTTTGAAGCCTGTGATTCTAAGATCTGTTAATCCTAACTATGACCAATTATTTCCCTACTTGCCCTGAGCAGTGTTTTAGCCCCGAGTTTCTGCACTCGGAGCCCCCATTCTGAGGCCCCAACACAGGATGGCTCGCTCAGGTGCATCTGGTTCTCGGGCCTACTCTGGGCACGGCAGGGCTGATACAGGTGGCTCCCTTCCCAACAGCTTTCCCGAGTTTACACCAGATTGCTCACGTTTTTTTCCAATAGTGGCTTTTTCTTTGTGGTTTATTTATTTACTCATTCAGGTTCATTTGCTTTGGAGCTTCTTGAATGTCAGAGCTTTGGATCTCAAATGCAAGCCAAGCCTTGGCCTTTGCAACAGCCCAGGGTTAATACGGACTGCAAACAAAGGGCCTTCGAAACCCTCTGCAGCTCTCCTCTGCTGCTCCCAGCACCTGCTTCCTGCTTTCTGCTCCAGCGTGTTTCCTGGGTCTTGTGCGAAAGGGGCTTTATACCCTGAGGAGCTCTGGTGTCTGTATGTAGAAGTGTATATATTTCTCCTCCAAAGCCTGTTTCACTACCGAATGAATATACATGCACAGTGTAATAAAGGTGGCAGTAGGTATTTTGAGAACTAATTCCTCAAGGAATAGAGGAAGTAGAAAGAACCCCAGGCTTGCAGACCTGTATTCTAGTCCAAGCTTGGCCACTACTTCTTGATCTCAGCCGGGACACTTAGCCCTCTGAGCCTTGATTCCACCATTTTTAATTTTAGGGGATTAAACTAGATTAGTATTTCCATCTTCTGCAGAATGTTAGTATTCCTTGTTATAGTAATGGGTGGATTTGGAAAAATAAGAGTAGTGCAGTCAGGTAAATTGGAAAAAGTAACTTTTCTTCTGTGGACAGATTCATATCACTCCATCGGCATGTTTTTAAAAGCTATGAGATGTTATGTACTAATATGTTTTTGCTTATTTCAGTATTTAATAAACATATTTGATAATCAAGCTCTTTTATTCACAGACACCTATCAACACATTTTGGGATACTGGGCAATGCTGAGAACTAGTTTTAGGGTGTCAATCAGTCCCCAAGCACAGCATCTTCACATTCAAACTTTAGTGACTCCATAGTGAGTTACTACACTTGTTAACTGAATGAATTGCTAAAATGACAAAAACTGTAAATGGTATTAAAAGTGAATTGATTTTAGTATGAGTCAATCAATTGACAAGACAGCAGAACTGAAGCTGAAATTCCATCTCTGTGGTAAGTAGTGAATGGTAAATCATAAATGAATGGTCCCCACAGGTGAGACTGTTAACAGGGTCCTGCGTCTAGCAACACGGAAGATGCAGACAGTGTTTAATTATACAATATTCCCAGATTCGTTATAATTAATTTCTTTTTTAGTGCAGAAGGAATCTTAAGGTAAGAGAAGTACAAACATTTAAATGGAAGAGAGCTTCTCTTCTTGGATATGAAATTTTCCAATCATATCTTTGTACCCCTTACTGATCCTTATACATCTTGTGGTATCGATAACAGGGACACACATACAGAAGGTAATAAATAGGTATTGGTCAAATCAAATTGCAGTGAGTGCCTTTGTGAGGTCTACATGCTCACAAAAGGCAAAACAAAAGCAAAAACAAAAAACAAAAAAACCCAGTAATGCAATTTTTAGAGAGAGTTACTTGCAGGACAGTTTAGTAAAATTGTATACGATTTCTACTTAGGTATCTTTGCTTTATTGTCTTCCTTTTTCTCTACGTAGTATATTTTATATGTAATGGAAAGTGAATTTTATAGAATGGCTGTGTTTTTTTTTAAGTAAAACCGGTCTCCTCTTTACTCATCTTAGTCTTAACACCACGAGAGTTTGGGATGTTCTTATTTTAAAAAGTTCAGGAGCCATCTTTCTCTTCTTCTAAATATATGCAAGTATATATATTAACATTCGTTGTCTGTTTGGTTTTTGTTTTGCCAGGCGTTGGTAAATCTAGTCACCTCAACTGTGCTGTATGCGTGAGGCCACATCAGACATTTGGGGAGGTCTGCCAGATCTGAAGCAGGGAACTTCTCTGGCTTTTAGTTTAAAACCTCAAAGCCTTTTATGCAGTGAAAACACAATGGCATGTGAGGGTGAACGAACCTACACCCCTCTGCTTTGCTCCCTCCCTCCCGGCCTTTCTGCAGCTCTGCAGAGTCTATCTCCTTGTCTCTCCTCTCCTTCCCCTCTGTGCCACCCTACTCTGCTACCTTGGTTTTGAGCCTCTGAATTTCTCACCTGGATTATTGTAGTTGTCTCCTAGGTGGTCTTCCTGCCTCCTGCCTCTTCCCTCTGAGATGTGTATTCTTTATTCTTTTGGCAGAGCCGTCCTTCTAAAGCAGAGCTACTTGAATGTGGCCCACGGACCAGAGCCTGTGCACGCCTGTACACGTGGGCTGTTACTGGCCCATGTTAAGTGTGAAATGGAGAGGAAGCATTTGGAAACTTTCGTGACAATGTGATAGAATAATTGTATGTTCATACAATCTAATAGTTGAATTCGCATTTTGTTTTCACTTTGTTTTTCTAGAAATCCCTTTTAATTATCTTTTATATAGGTATTCGTCAGCGATGGATTAGGAAGTGGAAAAAGAAAAAAAAAAAACCAAATGGTTCTTGATCACAGTTTGAAAAGCCCTGCTCTAAGCACAACCCCAAGAACAGCACTCCCCTCCCCTTTTGCTCCCCCAGCTTTAAATCTTTGAGTGCTACTCCAAATACAGGGTGAAAAGTTTCAACCCCTCTGAGGGGTATGTCTGCCTCTCCTTGTCTGCCAGTTCATGCACCCGACCATCCCCTCCCATCACACCCATGAGGCAGCCCCATCCAACATCCTTCTGCTGCTGGGGCAGCTGCTTCAGGGCGCTGGTCTTTATTCTCATTGCTGCTCTGCCTTGAATCTGCTCTTGTCTCTCTCTAGCCACAAGGCCCTCAAAGCTTCATGCAAATGCTGCCTTCTCTGGCCCTCCAGAAAGTATCCGCTACTCTATCCGTGAGCCTCCAAGAGCCCCACACACCATCTCAGTACCAAAGATATCCAAGCACCTTTCTCTGTCTCCATGTGCATCTCCCTTGCTTAGAAGGGCAACCCCTGCAGGGCAGCAACTGCGTCACGTGGGTCTTTGGGTATTAGATCCCCCGACACAAAGTAGGCAGATGCTTAATACATATTTGTTTAAAAAAAATCCATGCTTTTGAAATTATACCAACAGTTATATATTCTACTATTGAAAATCAACTAGAATCATTGTAAACAAATACAAAATAAAGGTTGGCCTACTATAGGTGCTCAATACATGATTAACAATAATAATTATTGTAATTGCTAACATTTACTGCATGTTTCCTATGAGGCAGGCATTATGCTACAACTTTACAAGCAAACATACCCTATGAGGTGCTAGCTATTGTGTTGCCTATTTTGGACTTGAAGAAACAGAGGAAGAGGTTGTTTAAATCACTTGCCCAAGGTCCCCTGGTTAGATCTCTTTGGTCAGCCTCCTTTTCTCAGTTCTTTCCAGTGATAGCTCACTGCCCTCAATTAGAGGATGCTAATCATTTTTTGGTCTGAGTCTCTGAGCAAAGTCACTGGGGCAGTTCCCGGAGGAAGTTATATGAGTTCTCAGCTTACAGGACTGCGATGAGCAAAGGAGAGAATGCACATGAAGGTATTTTTTAAAATAGAAGTCATTATCCCAAAGCACGCAAAATAACCAGATGTGGAGAATGAGGATTTCTTGACTCAAAGGCAGGAGTAGATTCAGGGTATCTGCTGAATTGCCCATTTGACCTTCAGTGGACATGACTTGGAATTTCTCCAGGTGCAACTACACCTGAGGCCACCGTGATCTGCCTGCTGCAACGAGGTCTAAAGGGAGCGTTGTGTAGGTGGAACTAGGAGGGCAGCTCTAAGCAGAAAATGAGGCGATGCAAAGAATGGGAGAGTTTGATCTTCAGAACAATTTCATTTTCCAAACAATCAGGAGGATATTTTGAGGGGTCGGGTAAAACTTGCTCCGGGCAAGGAGCTATTAAATCACAGCTTCACAACACAGGTACCTGATGTAGGAGGGACAACAGGGACTTCACAAATAAAGTCAAGCCTAGACCCCGGCCAGCTAAGTGTGCCTGCTTTTTTTGGGACAGGCTCACTCGCATGCCTCTAGCAGACTCAATGCCAAAGGGCCCAACCTAAAGTCTATACTTTATTTGAATAAAAATGTCTCTAAATGCTGAGATTTATAACTTCACAGGAAAAATTTGGGAGGGGGGATAAGCTTAAAAGAACATTCTGTGTGGAGCTATGATACCGCCAACAGTTTGCGGGTTGGACAAAGCACTGCGTTCCTAAAGATTAGACATAACTGAGGGTTTTTTCTTCTTCTTTTTTCATAGCAAGGAAATACAAATCCTCCCCTTGTGTCAGAGTTTCGATTCTTCAGATGTTTTGTACAATTTTGCCCATTCAGGAGTAACATTTAACTGAAGGGAAATTAGAAAAACTGTAGCTATTTTTTTTTTCTTGAAACCAAAAGAATTTAAAGATATCGAGTTTAGGTTTCTAATTAAATTTCTGAACCTTCTATTTTTTTTTTTTTAATGAAAGAAAGAATTTTAGTGGCTAAGAGGAGAAAGCACATGTTTTTGTGATTACTAGAATTTTGGTGGTTGGTATTTTATGAAAATGCCACAGAGCTGCACCAGGAGGTGTAGTAAGCATTCAGAGTGAACCCCCCACCCTTGACTCCCACCGCAAAGAAATGTCAGCAAGAAATCCAAGCAGAGGAGTTATTTTACTTTTCACATGGAATAGGACACAGATTCCGAACTGTGAAAAGAAATTAAGAGTGAGAAATATTTTGATTTTACACATGTTCCGAGCCACCTCCCCCTAGCACACAAGCTATTCCTAGATTACAAACAGGTTTTGGTGGCTGGTTTGTCTCACCAGTGCACTTTGAAGGAGCAAGTCATTAAAACTCAATCATTCAGGCAGGGATTAGAGAAAAAGGCATTGTTGCCTACTTAAGAAGAAAGGATTTATTAAGCCATTCAGACATATAACAAAATTTCAAGATGTTCTGGAACTACTTAAACCATCAAGGTAAGTGATAGCGTGGTCGTACTAACCTGTGTGAGACACAGCGATCACCACGCCATTCCTTTGGTCCTAGCAGTCTCTTCCTGCCGGCAGCACCCAACCAAAGCCTATCACGTGGCAGTCCAAGCTCTCTGATGAGTTCACACCTTACTTGGTAGCTACCCCCTGGCCCGCCACACCGACTTACTACTCAAGTCAAGCAGACCGTGCCCACTATTTATTTTTTTTCCAAAACTTATCATATTTTCTTATTTATTTTACTTGCTTTTTCCTCTTTTGCATCCTCTAGTAGACTGTAAAGTCCATTAGTATAGGAGCTCTATCTTTTATCTTTCTTGTTTACTTTTGTATTCCCAGGAGTCTGTGTGTGTGTGTGTGTGTGTGTGTGTGTGTGTGTGTGTGTGTGATGAAAGAATAAAATGTAGTATTTTCTCAAATGGCACTGTACACATATTAATATATTCATATTCTCCCTAAACAATTCCCTTCTAGTCCCCATTTACCTAAATCCAGAAAATTCTTTAAGGTCCAGGCATGGTATCCCCTCCTTCATGGAGCATACCACATGCCACTCCAGTCTTATAAAAATGAACTGTCCTTCCTTACCATCCAGTTTAGCAATTTGCAGTTCTAGAATTGATTTCTTTTAGTATATTTTCAAACTTATCCACAGTGCAGACCTCTATCTACCAGATCATATAGAGAAACCTACAAAAAATACAAGTATTCAGTCACAAAGCAACAATGTTAGTATCTTTCCCTCTGACAGGTGTTCTGGGAGAAAGAAAGAACATGTGCAAAAGTCAGAAGGCATAGAAGCATGTGGTGTCTGTCTGTGCTTAGGGAACAGCAAGAAGTTCCCAGGGGCTCGAGTGTCCAGGATCTAGAGAGATGTGACTCTCTCTTGCTGGAGGGGCCACATGGAAGGCATTAGAAGGAATGTGGACAGACTCTAAAAGCAAAGACCAGCAAAAGACCTCAGTCCTAAAACTACAAGGAACCAACGGGGACAGCAATCAGAATGAGCTTGGAAGTGGATCCTTTCCCAGAGCTCCTGGTAAGGAACGTAACTCTGACCACACCTTGATTTCAGCCTTGTAAGATCTTAGACAGGGGACCCGGCTGAGCCCACTGGACTTCTGCCCTATAGAAACTGTAAAATAACAAATTTGTGTGGCTTTAAGCTGCTAAATAGCAATAGAAAATGAACACACATTTCATTATTTTTCTTATCACTGCATTTTTATGGCTGGGGTTAGTAGATAAATTGGTCTATAAAACAGGTGCTACTGAATAGCATTACAAACTCTCACTGTGATAAACCAAATGCCAAGAGACTGAGATGGCTGCCTTTCATAGAACTCCCAAGTCCTGCAGATGATGCCTACACAGGGAACTTCCAATTATCTTTGGGCAAAATGTGTATGTTGTTACTTATCCACCACGACCATATATTCCTGACATCTTACCTTCATCAGCCAATACAATTGTGATCCAGATGATTTCTGCCCCTGTGTGTGTGTGTATGTGTGTTCAGAGACGGATTTAACTTTACCCCAGTCAGAGCATAATTGAGAACTGCTGTTTAAAGAAGGAAACTTCTATAGCGATCTGCTATCTTGTATTTTCTGTGCGTGACTATATTATCCAAAGTGGAAGTGAAAAGAAATAAACATTATTAACAACTATATGCTAAGCAGTGTGCTTCTCAAAGCGTGGGCCAGGAACGCATGGTGGTCTTCAAGGACCAACTCCATCAGTCAGTTGGTCTGTGGCATCCTCGCTCAGCCCCATCTTAAGGATCGTATAAACCACAAAAAGAGTATGGCATGGTCCTGATCTCCCCACAACTCAAGTTTGATTTGGGTAAGGCATCCCAACCTAAAATAAAGGTAAATAATGCAAGGCTATATATAAATACGCACTGAAATGAGAGTGAAGGTATCAGTTATATCAGAGAAGCAGGAGATGTCAGAATGGTTTAGAACATTAGTGGGTGAGAGGATGCTGTACATGAAGGAAGCAATGTGGTGATGCAAGGCTCAGAAGAAGGGCTCATTATGGTATTTTCTGTAGGAGGATATTTAGCAGGACTCACAGAGAGGGAATAAGCTGAAAACGATCAGGAAACAAGTTGAGACCTGTAAGGGTAGACAATGGAGGGTCTTTTAAGCAAGATAATTTTATAATTGATGCAATGGGAATTAATACTTCTACATCTGACATCAATTATTCATTTACCTATGACTGCTTTCATTGGTGTTCCATGAAAAGATATTACATTCTTCTTTTTCCATTTCACTAATTAATATATTTATTTAGTTAGAGTGTGAGGGGAGATGGATACAATAGAAGTTTGCTCTAGGCAGATTGTTGCCAAAAGGATCACCAAAATGAGAATGAAATAGAGAAGTATTGCTCTGGACCCCGAAGTTGCAACCCTGGCCTAGTGGAAGGTCAGTCCACATGAGTGAAGTATTTCTGGGGTCCTAGGGCTACCCACAGTGCAGGCGCAGCTGACTTGCCAGCCTGGGGGACTCACTTCAGGGAGCCAATACTCTCAGTCCTTGCCAGTGTCAGGAGAAGACACTCAGAAACAGGATTCTCCTGTCTAGGGCACACACTGGGACATATTTTCCTGTTATAACTAATAACGATTTCAATTAGCAAAATAATGGAGGAAAAGTGGAGGAGAAAATCTCTTTCAGCTATTTGAGCAAACCCTCCATGATGCTTGTGCTGCCCATGGAGATTTAGGAAATCTCCTGGGAGATTTATTTTGTCTTCTCCTCTGCCTGATGCTTTGTGTAAAAGTCCAACTCAGAACATATGTACACATGGATGTACTGGTTGAAGAGGAATGAGAGAATAAACAAAACAAACAGTAGAGCTGCTTTTGAAATGGGAATTATTGGCTTTACAACCTACCACAGATACGTCCAAGGGTATACTAGGAAGGAAAATAAGCAAGTGCAAGGTGTCCTTTGCGTCCTAAGTGAGCGGATGTCTTCCATCTAAATGCTCTCAGTATGAGTGACAGCAATATTGACCAATGAGAGAAGCCATAAATTGACTTGCTCTGGGTGGGGTGCGTGTGTGTGTGTGTGTGTGAGAAAGAGAGAGAGAGAGAGAGAGAGAGAGAAGTGGGAGTGGTACTTGTACAGAAACCGGCTAATTGCATTTTACATTATTGAGGTAGAGTTGGGATTTCAAGCTTTGAAAAACTTCTTGCATTTCCCCTTGTCAGATTCTGATCTGAGAAGAAACACCCAGTACTCAGAGCTCTTGAGAAAAATGTCTGGCAATCATCTTCAAGCCTCAACTAATTTGTCCCTTTCCCAGTCACTGTCATGGCTAGCACTTGAAGTCTGGTGGAGACTTTAGTCAAGAAGGACAGTCTGGAAATCTGGATAGTTTTCATGCTCAATTGCTGCTGCATTAATTTTTTAAATCCTGTTTGGGTAATGGCACAGAATGCAGAAGGAAAGGTTATCATGGTGAAATCTGAGATGGCACTTAAGAGAAAATAGAAAAGACCAGGCAACCAAAGTGGTGGTGGGGAAGAAGGAGGAAAAGGAGGGATGCAGCTAGAGGGAAACATGGGTCAGTTTGGGGGATGCTGGGAGGAAAAGCATATTGGAACAGGAAGCAAGGTGCGTGATCACCGTCAGCTAGGACCTGTGCGTTTACGTTATCATAGTGGCTATTTCCGGGCAGTGGGATTTTTTCCTACGTATACAGGCTTTTCTTAATTTTCTTCATTAATGGATATTTTTTTAGATGATAAAAGAAACAATAAATGTTTTCCAAATAATCTCTTGCTATTGGCTTATGGGTGGAGAATCTATTTTCATTGTTGTTTTTGTTGGGGCCTCAAAATGAAAAACAGCATTTAGCACTAAAGGGGTTCATTATTTAGTAGGAGATATACTGACACAGACTTATAGGACTGTGACACATCCATTAAAGGATGACAAGATGTCTCTTACATATTTATAGCTGCCACATTCCCCGGGACCATGTTTTATACAAATTAGGTACTCAATACCTTTAAAATTGTGTGATTAAAATAAATAAAGTAAAAACAGTACAAAGAAGAACATCCTATAAGAGACATCTTTTTGGCTTACTGGTCTTGCTTGAATAGAAGACATGTCAAACAGGTTTAGAACCATAGTTTCTCCAGTCCACATCCCAATTCCTGGTGGACATTCAGAATGAGTTACAGTCTCTTCTCTAACAACATCCCAAACTTTTGAGATACAGCCCAAAACTTAATGACTTACTCCACTCTGTTTTTATTTTTAGAGTATATCACTCGCAAGGTGCAAGTTTTTTTGTATGCGATGTAGTAGATGTGTAAAGTCCCTCAAATTGTACAAAACTTTTTTAAAAAATAAAAAAACAAAGATTTAAATATTAGTCTCAGTGTTTTGTGATTCAGAGAATAAAAACATGTATGTTCTCCATTTGTGTCCCCTTTGTGATTTTTCAGGACACCCATGCTCCATCCAAGGTCTCTTTGTCCCCAAGCTGATGAAGAGTTGAAGGCTTTACACACAGAACTGGCCTCACATCCTGGGCTGGGCTAACACTGGCTCCAAAAAGTTCCCTTTACACAAAAACTATTTTTAGCAAAGACTAAATTGCCTGTTAGCTAGTGCCTTACTCTGGGCTCCACTATTTAACCCACTGGCAAGGGTCCTTTAGGGCTAACTCTGAAGCTGAGTCATACTATTGACCTTGTCAAACACTGAAGAAATATAGGGGGGCGGAGGGAAAGGAGGTGATGCTGAGAAAATTCAGGGAACCTGGGATCCAGCAATTTTTCTGCAAAAAAACTAGCTGGGTCACTTTGGATTTTGATTTCCTTGTCTGTCAAGTGGGAAAGCAACACCTATGTGTAGACCTCACTGGATTTTGAAGATCAAATGAAAGTAAGAAAATGTGCTTTGAAAAGCATAACACCCTGATCTGATGTAAGGGATGGCTATGATGTAGCCTCAGGGTAAGCTTTTTATCTCTTTGGGTGCTTAGATCCTCCATCAACAAGGTGAGCCCCATCTTTTTACTGACTTGCTGCCCGCCTTCTCAATCTCCCAGCCCCTTCGCTGAAGAGTGTGGAAATCACAGCTCTTGGGCCTTGCCTGCTGTACTCTGTCAACTTCCCCTTAATGCCTCCTTCTTTTTATCCAACTTGTTCTGAATCCTTCTGTAACAGGGCAAACAGCAATACAACTTGCTTTTACAACATGCAACTTATTACTCTGAAAGTTATTTTATGGGTCCTTTTTTCCTGTAGAATGGGTTTTATTTCTAGTCATTAAATGTATAAACTCCCATTATTCTCTCTAATTCCTTTGTGTGTGTGTGTGTCTATATCCATCTCTTGTCTCCTGATAGCTCTATCAGGTCTTTGAGGATGGCATGAGTCCTGGTACTTCATCATTTCACCCAGCACTGAGCACCAAGCTCAACAACCTTCATGCTCAGCACCCTTCAATGCCAATGTATCCTTCCTTTCTCTGGGATGCAGTTCCAAATCCTCTTCAGGGCAGCCACGACTTTTAAAAATCCATCTCCACTCAACTGCTGACTTTGATCTAGCCAGGTACCTTCCTGTACGCCACACATGTCTTCACGTCTGCTGCTGTAGCACTCACTCACCATGCACCCACTCTCTAAGCTTCTGCACAGGATTTTGTCTTTCATGGAACACTGTTATCCTTTCCAATCCTGGACCCCCACAGCTCCCGTGGTTGGCCAAAGATTTAGCGTGGATTAAACTTGGTCTGCATTTATTCTCTGGGTGTCTTATGCATGCTAACTTAGTCTTTCCTCTTCCTTGCTTTTTCTTTTCTTCTGGTCTTCCTAATTTTTCCCAGTACCGTGCTATGTGACTAGAGAGCTCCCAGTCATTTTTAAGAGTGCAAGGTTTTTATGCATCGACATGTATATTTTATTTTATGAGTAAAGAGCTCTGAAGACCAACAGTTAAGCTTTAGTCTATAATACCTTGTACGTTGTCAATGTTCAGTAACAGATCTGTTGCTAGAACTTATGATAACTTGGATGGTTCTTCCATGCATTCCCAGATGCACAGCCAACACCCGTGGTGCCACAGAGAAGAATTTCCAAATAATCATTATCAAGATTCAAAATTAAGTGTCAGGGTGTCTATGGGGCAGGAAAGGGGGGAATGGCCTGGAATCTCTGACCTGTTTTCAAGTACTATAACGTTTACCTTTTCTAGATATGGCCTCCATGGGGAGAGGGAATGACGTAGCATGAGAGACTCTGGCACTGTGTTTCTGCTCCCAGAATTGAGGGAACTTAGGCTTAAGGCCTATTGAGGATGGGATTGTCACTTCTCATCTAGGGCTGACTTCAGAAACAAAATCTCCTTAGAAGCTGGGGCACTGCTAGAAGAACAACAGAGTTTCCACTTTCTGCACCTGCAGCCCATTCTCTCATCATCCGCTTACTCATTAACTCCGTGGCATTTGGATTTGGTACAGAGCCCACCAAGTCTTGAACATATGAGACACTAAATAATGTTTAACTTTTCTGTTGTCTTCAGGGCCACGAATATGTTCACACATATTCTCATCTGTTCTCATCCTTTGTAAACTCTTTGCAACTTCTGGCCCTACTGATTCCTCCTTTCTTCTTAAATTCATTCTTCTCCAGAGTTTCTCGTATTCCTTCTCTGCATCCTCTGATCCCCTCTTACTCTACCTCTCTCTTTAAGGTGGGCCCCAAGGTCCTCCCTTCCACCCTCTCTTCTTCGCTGCCTCTCACTCTCACCTTTGTGAATCTCTAGTCTAGCTCTGAACAGCTGCTGCCTGAATCACTCATGTCCCTGCACACCAGTCCGGTTCTCTCTCTGATATCTGTGGCTCTGTTCATATGCACCCACTCTTAGTGACTTGGTGGGAGCATACTGGAATCATCTTTGACTTTAGAGAGGGAAAGAGATGACTCAAAGATGACTCGTTATGAATATATTTTTTTGCAGGAGCACCTGGATAGATAATGATGCCTTTATGATGCTTATAATCTGGGGGAGGAGGCATGTGGGAGGAAGGGCAAGGTGGTGGGTATGACCTAAACAAATAAGTGGATCACTACGATACGGAATGAAGAGCACAGAGAGTTTGCTCAATCAAGATTAGGAAAAGGGAGTGGTCAGGGAGGAAAGGCAAAGTATAATTTGGTCATTTCATCACTTTTGCCTGTTTAAAAAGTGGCTTCCTACTGCCTACTTAATTAAGCACAATCCTCAGAGTATGGGAGAAAGACTTTGCAACCCATGATCACTACATTCTTTTCTCGCCTTATCTGCCATGATTCCCCAATTACTGGTCCAAACCTCAACAGAACTGTTCTACACACCTCTTCCCAAAAGTTTCTTGGGTATTTCCACCTAAATATTTATAATTATATGGCTTGGTGTCGGGCTTCCCACTCCATTTCCCCATATCCACTCTCCAAAAGCCACTTCCATCTTTCAAGATCCATCTCACAAGGCAACTACTATGAAGTATTTTTGGGTCCCACGTCTCCTCCCCGACTGAGAACATGGAGACAACTCACCACCCTTTGGACAGCCCCAGACTTTCTTCTATGACTTTCTGATGGCTCTTAGAGTCTGCTTTATAATGTGAGGAGATGTAGCTGGTTTTTTCCTCTGGATTATATGGGAGCCTCCTGGATTGCAACTTCTTTGAAAGCAAATGCATTGAGTTACTCATCTTTGAATTCCTCCCAAGATTATACCAAGCTTTATGCGTACTAGGCCCTAGACAAATAATTCTGAAAATTTTCTCATCTTTATCACTTCCCCTTAAATTCTGTCAATTTGCATTAAGTGCTATCATGGCTCAAGCCCAGGTCACAGTCCTAACAAGTATTCAGTCTCATCACTTTTTCATTTATGGAGTGAAGAGATGGTTTTCTGGAGTTTCCTTCCAAAGGCATCTTCCTTATCTCTGCCCAGTGACAGTCCAGCCTTTGGAAGCATGCTTGCTGATCTCTGTAGCCAAGAAAGCCTGCATGTTACATCATGCCAAGTCTGTCAAAATTGTAACTTCTCTGCACCCACACCTGAATCTGCATAATTCTCCAGTCCCACAGAGATATAAATAAAAACTTCCAACAGGACAGGAGAACGTTTGCCAACTGTGGGAAGATAAATGGTTTGGGGACTTCATGCCCCAAAGGAAGGATTGCTTGATTTCTGATTTCAATGTAGCAAAAGAGACGCTGTGACTCTAAGATTTTTTTTTTTCGTTGCTAGAAAGTTATGGGTTACACCATTTAATTTGATTAATTCCTGGTTTCCAAAAGGAAACCTTAGGAGGAACCTTGGGAGGCTCAATAAAATAAGTATGTGCAATTGTTAAGACAGGAAAGGGAAAAAAAAATGACTTCCATCAGAGCCCACAAAGCTCGTTTCCAGTCCCAAACATGGGTCCCTAGAGATAGCCTGGAAACCAAATTATTGTCAAAGAGATGCTTACCTTTTACAACAGCTCACAGCAAAAGAAAACATATAGCTTAACATCTCTCCCATGACTCACCTTTGTTTTTTTTTTTCCCCCTTTTATTCTCTTTCACTTTTCTTCTCCCTTTCCCTCTTCCTGATGTTAAACTTCCCGGTCTGAGTTCTTCATCCAATTGGATATGTATCATTAGATGAGTCACTTGACCTTCTTAAGCCTCAGCATGCCCATGAGCAAAATGAGGTATTTGTATTACATTATAAAGATTTTTTTAATTCTGGGTCTAAATATAAATGCAGATGTGCTTTGTCTGCCCCCATACAATTGGTCATATTAGTGGTGTAACCTATTTGTTTTTAAGATGATGAGTATGGTTTCAGCCTGCACAAGGGGGGAGCAAGGTTATTTGTTGGTGGGACTCAGGTATGAGAAGTTCCATTTTTTGGAAAGGTGAGATAAAATGGCTAAGTGAAGTAGCTGAAGCAAAACATGAATGGGGTAAGTCACACAGATTTATCCATGAACCAGTGGTAGCCGTCTTCAAATTTCACTGAACAGCTAATTAATTGGCCAATGTGGCTGATAACTTGAATATTTTCTTCTTAACTTCCCATTTTACATGTGACATGTGTGTGTTCATATTCCAATTCTGTTGTGTAAATTTAAGTCTTTTAGAATCCTAGATTATCAGGTCTGGTTAGAATCTTTATTGTCATAGATCCACTTAGGAAAACTGAGAGTCAAAAAGAAGAAGACATCTTTCAGCTGGTTAGTGTGGGAGGCAAGGCCTGGATGGTTACTCATAATCCCACTTAAACCACATGACAGCCATTAGCTAATTAATCTTTCATCTCTTCCCCCAGGAGGACCCAGCATTCACCCTGGATTAAGGTTAATCAGACTACACTTCATCAGCTTTCCACTTTTTACTCTTTTTTTCCTGGTCCTAACCTTCTCCTCCCATGAGCCCTGTGCTTCCTTTTATTCCATTTTTAGAAAATTTTCCTTACATGTTTCTTTCGTCTAGTTTTCAGGACATTTCATCCATGTGGTTAATTCTTGCATCTAGATGAGTGCTTGGAGGAGGTTTTTTTGTATTATTTTTGGCTTGGGCATCCATTTCCTGCCAGTGAGTGACAGCAGAGACTGCCTCCCGAAATGTCCACAGTGTCAATAAGAGGGGCTGGCAAAGGGCAAGACAGAAGCCACAAGGAGAGGTGGGATGGGCAGGTCCCAGGGAATCCAGCTTCCCACACAGCAGGATTCTGAAACCTGCGAGGTGAGCTCAGGATTAGTTTTCAGCATGCATTTATCATGAGGAAAGTACTTGACATCTGGGGACTTGGGATGGCTACCTTGCCTAACAGTGGCATTGGACTAATAGGTAACACATGTGCATTTACTCTTCTCACTGTTTTTTCATAATTTAATAGAAGTCTGGACAGTAGTAGTCACTATGTCTCAGTACCTGGCATAATGTTTGGCTAAAGTATGTGGAAATGGTTTCCAAGCGATCTGAATAGGAAGAACATTGTTCACACTAGAGACCTCTTCCATTGCCTTGAGAGAACTTGGCTTTGAGGGCGCATGGCATCAATCTGACTATGCATTGTCAACCCCAGACAGGTTTGCTCTTCTGGGACTCTGATGCATGTCAGCATGCAAGAGATGGAGATACTTGTGACAGAGAGGCTCAAATGGGGCCGTTGAGGTTTCTTCCGATTTTGAGATTGCGTTTTCTCACTAATTATCCATTGTTTGGCCCCAGGCAAGCATTTTTATAAATGGACATTTAACAGATGGTATGCATTTAGAAAACAGGGCAAAAGAGCCACTGCCTTCTGAAAGCACAAAAGCATAAGGAGTAAAATACCAAAAAAAAAAAAAAGGTTAGGAGTCTATATGACTTCTTAGCTCTAGGTGTGTTACAAGGGGCCTAACAAGACAATGCAGGCATCTGCTGGGTGAGAGGTGATGCAGGGGAGGGAGAATGAGTGATTTTCCAAGCAGGAAATGGAGTATGTGAGTGCTATTGCTAAGTGGGGTCTCTAATTCCTCTCTCCATGATGGAGATAACTTGCATTTAGATGGTGCCTTTCATCAGCTCTGATCTCAGGGGTGTTCAAAGCCCTCTCTCGATTCAGCTCCTAAATCTGGTCCTCAACAAGCTCAAAGATGGCATCCATATTTGTGCTGTATCTATTTTAGGGAAGGATAGCTCATGTGAACTAGGACATTCAGATGCTAAGGAAATGAATTCAGAGTGAGTGAAGAAGGAAAAGGTGGAGGGAGAGAAGTTGTGGAAAGTTCAGATGCTTATTTTCAATCAGGGCCCTCAGTGTCACCCAGCTGAATTGTCACCTCCACTCATATAATGGCTCTGAAAGATCTTAATGCTGCTGGTAACCTTGGCCTCAGCTAATCTGCCTCCTGCCTTTCCATGGAGCTTGGCACTCTTCAGGGTTCTTCACATTAAGGCAAGTGTTCTTCAGGGAGTTCTGACAAACTCTGACATTGGGGTCCACATGCTGCTAAAGACATTTTCTCTTTAAGCTTTGGGGGTTCAAAAATGAAGGAGACATTTGAGATACAGGCAAGGAGAGGTCAAGGCTTGGAAGGGAGGGGAATGATAGGGAATATGGTCTGTCTCTGTAAGGTACTTAAGATGTGCAGGGATATCAGGCATAACTCATGGAGACAGAGAAGCCACCCACAATTTCGATTCACTAACAGTGCTGGAAAACAATAAACTCATTTAACACAAAGATAAGCACAAAGCCATGCAAAAATAACTCAGAGGACTGGATTTCAGTAAGGACAGAGGTAGAAGCCCTATTATATACATGTCTCGAGGCTGACATTTAGAAAAGGTTAGGCCGTAAGAATTCCTTTTTTATTGTTTGGGAATTGAATAAAGGGATATCTTCTTTCCTTAATTATTCTCTTCTGCAACCATGACATAATCAATGTGCAGACACTTTCGGGAAGGGCATGCGATCTGATGGATGGGATTCTGAGAGCAAGGACAGTGGTGACGTAGAAGAGCACTGAGCTGGGCACTAGCAGCTCTGTTCAAGACTCCTCCTTCATGAGCTGGGTGATATGCGGCCAAGCTTCAACGTAGTGGGCAAAGTCCTGAACTTAGAATCAGAAGTGATGGCTTTCTGAACCTGGGCAGTGCACTTGATTTCTTTGAGCCTCAGCTTCCTGATCTGTAATACAGGAATGAAAGTATCTGCCTTCTGAGATTGCCAGAAGGGTGTTATGAAGAAATGTACATGAAATGGCTTTAAGTAACACACTAGATGCAAGAGGTCAGGCCCAACCTGAGTTACAGATGGAGGGACAATACCCCAAAGAAGCAGAACACCGTGCTGAAGGCCACACCGGTTCACAACAGAGTTGGGCCTAGTATCCACTTCTTCAGGCTGAATCCAGCTTTCTTTCATGACATTGTCATAGTGTCTATTTCTTCCCATTTCATGTGACCAGCTGAAGATCAAATGAGAAGATGGGAGAGGGGTAGGGAGAATTTTGAATAAACCAACGACAGCCATGTAAATGCCAGCACATGGAAAGTGGTATAACTAGAGCGTGGGTACACTCAGAGATACACACAGTGACTGGAAATGAACCCCAGCTGAGGAACTTCATGAAATCAGCCAGCACCCAGAAAAACAGTCTGGCCACAGAAACATCCCAGTAAGACTGCTGAGAAATCTCACATGCAACAACTGAGATCTTGCTTCTAAGATCTGTTATATTAGAATTTTTGCTTATAGGTTCTTAGCAATAACTCATCATTATTATTTTCTAGCTAAATAATGCTAAGAAAATACAAATATATGAACACCCCTCGTCCACAGCTAGTTTAGGCCCTATGGATCAGTTTCATCATTTTGAAAGAGACATCAACAGTATTGCTCACTGCAAGGTTAATGACGTGCTTCCTGTCCAGGGCCTTAACCTGGGTTATGAACAAAACCAAACACCTTCAACCTTCCCAGATGAGCACATCCACTTTGGGCAGACATGAAGTGTGGGCCATTTATCACCATCAGCAAATGCAGGAGATGTGACTGCTAATTGGTCTCTTCATTAGCCAAGAAGAACATCTACTACTACAACTATGCACAGACTAGTGGCAATCTGGGGCAATCTTTAAGTGGTTTCTAACTCATAATCACGTTTCTTCCTGAAATCTGCTGGCCTAGAAAATGTCATGAATAGACTGTTCTTACCTTCACTAATTATAGGCTTCCTGAGAATGGAAAGGGCAGGTGAGTGATACAGTCACTGTCCCACTTGTCATTCGAAGGGATCAGTTCACTGAACACATCCAGATTCTTTGATCTTGTGCTGTCACCATCCCCGCCACTGCCAGAGGTGAAACACTGCACCCAAACCTTAAACATGGATGATTGGTCCCTTAAAACTAAGATTTGACCAGAGGGTTTAATACCATTTGGGGATGGAGGAACACAAGAAATTCTTTCAGCTTCTGCAACTCCTAGGAAAGGAGTTTCTACTATTTTCCTAATAAATAACTGTGTAGGTCTTGTATAGGAGTCTTACTATTTACGCAAGGTATGGACAGGGACAAAGGGGTACTTTTGCAGAAATGTGAGGGTCTCCAGGGCAGGGAAGGATTTGTGTGGGTGGGAAGGTTAGCAAGGAAATTCTACCAGCCACTGACAAGAAACAGGGTCTTTCCAGTAGCAACCAACACTGCAATTTAGACTAGTGAGCAAAATCTCATGCCAGTGGACATGCTAAGAGACACAGCAGTAAGGTCTCCTGGGGCAGGAGGCATACAGTACTTTCTAGCCCTTTCCCATCAGGGCAGGGAAATGACAAGTATCTGAATGTAGTCAAGGTTTCACTTTGGAGGCGTGGCCAGGCTAGCTTATCAAATGCCCATGGAAAAGAGAAAACAATATCACCCAGGGCTGTGGCTCCCTGATCAAGTAGATTTCGGGATTCATTGGTCATTAGCTTCTAATAACTCTGCAGTGGACCTCTCACCTCAGATGTGTGACTTCTGGAACCAGCGTGCCAGATAAACTAGATAGTCATTCCCTTCCAGCCTTGGCATTCTTGGGACCTTGTTGGTATTCCTAGCAAGCTTTGGAGCCTTTATCCAACTAGCAAACTATACCATTAGATCAGATGAGGACCAAGGAACAGCATCTTTAATCAAAAGCATAATAGTTATGGGTATGGTTGCTGCCTAGGCAGCTATTGGGACTGCCTCTGGGTCCACAAGTGTTGGCTCAGGAAAGAGGACTGACAGTAAAGACCATGTAAACAATGCACAAAATGTGTAGCAAACTCACATGTGTGAGGAGACCCGTTTTAATTTGATTCCCACTTCTTTGTAAACTAGTGAACACAATGTGTCAAAGACGCCCAGCTTCTGAGGTGCAAAGCCCAGCAATGAAAGAACTAGACTGTCCAAGTCTGAAGACAAACTTGGCCTTACCTGGAGACAGGGAGGAGTCATAAGAACCTCTGTCCTTGCGGTTCATCTTGAAGGCTTGGATGTCCTTTTCCCTGTATGTCCCAAAGCCTTCGTAGCTCCTCCTTTTACTCCCACTCATGTCACTGTCCCACTTGTCACTTGAAGGGGTCAGTTCACTGAACACATCCAGGTTCTCCGATCTTGTGCTGCCACCGTCCCCGCTACTGCCAGAGTACCTTTTAGTGCACGAGTCCACAGGCTCACTGCTCAAGTCACCTTTGTCCTTGGCCTGCGTCCAATGCTGGGCGTCGGAAAGTGACAGTGTAGACAGGGTGTCCACCTCAAAGCTGCTCTTCGAAGCTTTGTGGCCGGCTTCACTGTGTTGGTGTTTCTGTTTCTCCTTATGCTTGTTCTTCTCACTCACCAGCGGGAGCTCCTTGTCTGCGCCGCTCAGCCGCTCACTGAGGATGTGGCTGGAGAAGCCTGTGGCTTTGCCTGCAAAGAGACCGCTCAGGTTGTCGTGGGGCCCTAGGATCCGGTCCTCCTTGTGCTTATGCTTGTGTTTGTGTTTCCTCTTATGGAGCCGACCGCTGGACAGACTGGCACTGCCTACCTTGGGAGGGTTCAGGGATGGCTGCATGTCACTGAGGCCCATGCCAACAGGTCCCTGTAGGTGTACTCCATGCTTCGCTTTATGCTTAGCTGCACCAGACATCTTTACGTGGGAGCTTGTGTGGAACTGAGGTGGTGGCACTGTTGGCCTCATGAATGGGGAAGCTGCTCCGAGCGTGTGCGATAGGTACAGAGGAGCTGGGTACTGACCGTAGTAACCAAGGTTCATCATAGGCATTGATGTGTAAGGCATTCCATAGGGTGCATAGTAACTTCCACTGGGAATAGGGTAGCTGAACCCCTGTAAAAAAGGCACCTTTGTCATGGTGTCATTGGTTTTTGCAGGCCTACCACGCTTCTTCTTTGACTTCAAGTCTGAAGTCCTGCGAAGATAGAGCAACGGGTCATACTGGATATATGGCACCGGGTAATAGTGATCGAAATTAATTCGAAAAATGCTGGGATATGGATTCTCGTGGTAAAAGGTGTAACTCCGGTGGGAGATCCTGAACACCTGGAACTTGGTGATGAGCTCCTCCAGGTCTGCCAGGAACTGGAGGTCATCACGGTTTTGCAGGCTTTTCCGTTTCCTCTTGTGCTTTGGCTTCTTGAGGCTTTCGTGGGCCAGAAAGTTGTCAACAATGAGATGCTTCTGCCGGTGGCCATGTCGGTTCTTTGTGCTGGTGTCAGACGGGATGGCCTCCGGGTTATCCAAGGAGCAGAAGTCAAAAGAGTACCTCCGTCGGGATTCTGAACTCTTCTCCGCTTGGTCAGACGTGCTGTTGTTGTCTGTCCCGATGCCGCTGTCGCTGGGGATTGTCTCCTCGCTGTGGGACTCGCTCACAGGGGACAGCGTTATTTCCTTCAGTGAGCCAATCTCACAAAGGTGTGATGGGGAGTTGGCCATCAGCCTGGGTGGAGACAGCTTCCAGGTTCCACTGTGTATTCCCTTTTGGGTTTTGGTTGGAAGAGCACTGATGGGCTGGAGATTTGGCATAGTTTTCAACTCTGAAAAATTGGTTTCGGTGCTGGCGGGGCTCAGGTTGCCATGGGACCCACCTAACTGTGTTGAAAGTGGGTGCATAGCTGCTGGTGAAGATGCCACAAGTGACTGAAAGTTGGAAGGCACGGCTGGAACATCCGGCTGGCTAGAAACAGGCCTTGGGTGCTTGATGGCTGTTTTGGGTTCTTCAGATGGGGGTGGCAGCTCTGCTCTTGGCTTCCTGCCCCTCTTCTTGCCAATGTAGATGGTTCCCCTCTTGCTGACATTAATCTGCTTGCCCAGTTTGCTTTCAATGGCTGCTGCCCCAGGGTTGGTCTCCGGGGGAGCTTTAGCCTTCAGAGCAATGCTGCTGGAGCACGACAAGATCTGGTTCAAGATGTTTTTCCTCTTGAGTGTCTTCATCTTGTTGATAGTTTTGATGGTCTTCTTATCCAACACCCCGAGCTTTCCAACTTTTTTGTGAAATTTCATCTCGCTCATGGGTTTGTCCTCTCCTGGCACGAGCTGGGCCAACTTCGCTAAATTGCGTCGTCTCTTTCTCTTCTTGGTGCCAGGAAACTCTCGGCTGATGGGACTGACTGGGCTGGTGGAAGTACCCTCGTGAATTGTCTCCACTGTGAGCAAAGGCTGCTTCTTTGGTCGTCCTCGCTTCTTTTTGACTGGAGTGATCACAGTAAGACTGTCTGTGTTGGTATACAGAGGGCTGGATGGGGTGATGGGATACGCAGATGGGGGTTCCACCATCAGTTTATCAGAGGTGGCCATGACTGCCTCTCGAAGCATACTGGTGGGTTTGGGTTTGCTGCACGTCCATCTCCGTTTTGCAGCAAATTTTGGATGTTGGATTTCTGGCAGCTTTCTTGATGGAGAGTGATCTGTGCACGTCGGAGGCGTCATGACCATGGGTGGCTTCCGCTGCTTAGATACACCTCCTGGGACGACTTTCTCGGTATTTCCACCAGTTTCAAGGCCAACTGAGGAGGACTCATTCTCTATTATTTTACCCAACTTAGGGACACGGGGATCCTTCTTATTTCCTTCAGAGTTGGAAAGTATCCTGTTAACTACTTCACTGCTCATAGTGATTCCGGAAGCCAGGGCTTTCTCTGGGATAATCTTTTCTACCACTGCTTTAATGGACTGTCTCTTTTTCCTCTTATGGCTGGTTGGATCTAGAGAGGGTGCCTTGATGGGGATAGTAATCCGAACATGACTTGGGTCACTTTCTGGATTACTGATGGAACTCACATTCTGCTTGGCTGGTGACGTTTCTTGGGCACTATCTGCAGAGTAGGCTTCCCTCTTTCCTTCCGTGCTGTCAAATGCCTTCTGGGCATTCTTGACCCAATCCAGGTCTGGGTTTGGTATGGTCTGACTTATCACATCCTTTTTACTGGACTTTTTCTTGCTGCCCATAGTGGGTGGTTCTGGGGGCTCCTTTGTACCTCCTGCATCTTGATCTCCCAAGGGCTGTGGCCCATTGCACTCGGCAGAGCTGCTGGGTGGGGCTGGTGGACTATGGCTGCTTGGGGATGGAGCCACACCCCCCAAGAGCAGATCTTTGCTGTTGCTAGACAACTGACTCCACGTGCTCCCTACACTGCCTTTCTTACCCTGGGCTTTTGCGAAGGAAGCCACGGGCTCAAGAGCTGGGATCTTGCTGGTGCTTGCAGTTTCCCTGCCAGACTCTGGACTGATGAAGCAATTCTGAGTGGTGGGTCCACTGTCAGAGTTGGTGGACCAGTCCATGTGGTTCTGGCTGCTGCTTTTTTGCTGGTGCTTTGGTTTTAAGGTGTCACTGGTGAAGTCCTGTGGGAGGCCTGTGTCATAATGGAGAGTTGAGTGCTTCTGGGGCCTCTCGTAAGCCTAAGAGTGGGTGGAATGGAGAGGGGGAGAGAGAGAGAGAGAGAGAAACAAAGATGAGCATACTGGAGCTACTTAAAATTGAACATCAAAAGTCTTAATTATTTGCAAGTTGGAAACAAATAACCATGTGAACAGTCACCTTTAATTCCAGAATGTTTTACTGAGCTTTTCTCAATTGCAATAGTAAAGATACATTGCACTGGTTTTAAACATCAATAAGAATGCTTTAATTGCTGTCTTTCCCCCCTAAATCACAGAAACTTTGACCAATCTTGCTTTAATACAGTCTGAGAATAGGAACTATTTAGAGAGGAGGGAGGGGCTCTAAATGTCACTTGGCCCAATGCCTGTATTTTACAAATGAGGAAGCTGAGACCTGAACAATGGACAGTCTTGCCAAGGGTGGTGGAGCCCAGGACAGCCTCTGAAATTCCTGACTCTCATTGTTCTTTTGCCTAGGGCCTGCTGCCTTGTATTTCTGCCCTTGCTCCTCCCTCAAATGCATGCATTCCCTTGCTTCCTTCTATCCTAGTTCATTTCAGCTTGTACTTTTATCCTAGAGTTCAACATCTCTGCACTCTAACAACAAGTAGCTCATAAGGAACAGCTGTGACCACTAAAAATGGTACAAATTGAGCAACTAAGGCAGGACGTATGAAGACTGCGTGGGAGAAAGTGGGCCAGTCAAGGGCATAGAGAAGAAATGGGAGAAGAAAAGAAACATAAAAGAATTGTCCTGAGCCTTTGGATCTCTGCAGACTCTAGGGGTGTTGCCGTGTTTGGGGGTTAGCATGTTAAGGAATTCTTAAGCCTATATATAAGCACTTATTGTTCTCTTGGGGAAATTCTTAGATAGTCGCAAAAAGAACCTTGAGTATTCTAGATAAATGTGCCAGGAAAAAAGTCATTGTCATTCAAGATGACTTCTCTGAAATTTGTCAACCGTTTTCTCCCCTACTTGGATTCTAAATGAATGTGTTCAGCACCTTCCTCAGGACGGACTCTCCACTTAAAAAAGGCGGGACCTGGTGTTTGTGGCACAACATAATTAATGTCTATAAAATCACAATGGGAATGGATGATGAACACACTGTTTTGAGATATTAAAGCTCTTTTTAATATAGCTTCGCTGTTCCAGATAAGATTTTAAGCTGTGCTATTAGTAGAACGAAACACTCCTAAAAGCTCATTGTAAGTCTGATTTATACATAGAGTAGTAAACTTACAGGATGCATTAGTCTAAGATTTGTTAAAGAAGCAAAAATAACAGTAAATTGAAGAAATCTTTTAATAATATCCCCATTGAGAAGTATATGATGATTGACTTTGTGAATTTAGAAAACTTTTGCCTGTGATATCTTTCTGTTTATCTATATATCTGCCTGTCTATGTAATTCTATCTCTATTTACCATCGATGCTATAGAACTTAGCTTTATCAGAAAACATTTCTTATAGTTCCTGTTAAGAGTCAAACACAGATGGCAGAAAGCATTATGGTTAAAACTCAATGTCGTAATGCAACTAGGGCTTCCTTCACACTAGTTTCGGAATCCCTGGGGTTATTTCCTGTCTCCCTGATTTTGTGAAATCCTGTTTAAACTTACAACATTGCACTATATTTTCTAAGTATCATGAGATAGTCTCCTCAAGCTAAGTCTGTAAATGCCCAGAAGAAAATTAAGAAAACAATTTAATTTTTTTATTTATCTTGCAATTTATAGTAGAAACACCACCATCATCAAAATACAGGGAATTAATCCTACCACTTGAGTGTGTTTACGAGGTATCGCTGCTATGGACATAGGCTATTATTGCATTTTCGGCAAAAATATAGAAATCTTATTCATGGCATAAAATATTAAGTGCCACTTATCTTTTGTGAATCAGTGTATTGCCAATTAGTATTTATGCTTTGGACTGTAGCTGGTACTCTGTGTTTACTGACAGTATTACAAGTATAGAAGAGAACTTGGAGACTAAGTTTTCCATTCCTTAGGGTGACAATGTATTATTACTCATACTGGGGCATCTTTGAGAATTAGCTGGGGTGATTACTAAAAATTACAGTGGGACAAACGGTGTGCTTGTTTTGGACCTGGGCACTTTCCTTCCAATCCTACCCATTCCATTTCTCTAGTTCTGGGCACTGAAGTCCACAGAGGGGCCTCATGGTGAAGCTAGCATTGAATTTTGGTCCCTAACTCCCACTACTTTTTCTCTGTTGTACCATCTTCTTATTCTTGACACCTAACAAGAGTTCCTAATTAATGCTTTCTTCATGTTCTGGTCTTAGTTCAATCCTAGGGAAGCTCCTCTACCTTATAGAAATACCCCTATTATAAGTTTTCATGAAACCACCTATCTCACCTTTGTGGCACTGATCATAGTTTTAACTGTTTATTTAATATGTGTGCTAACTGAATTAAATGCCTGCCTCCCTTTCTAGGTTGTACACACCATCACAGAGATACCAAGCACAACATCTGACACACAGTAGGCACTCAATAAAAATTGAACGAATGTATGAAGGAATATCCGTTTTACAATGAGTATTTCATTTTATCGACAGTGAGATCAACGGCCTATATATTGCAACATGTCGTCTGCAAACACAGTCACCATCTCCAGCCTAATTTTTTATGCCATATATGCCTTCTGTGTGTGCCACTGCCTCCCATAAAAACATCACAGTCCTTATACTGCTAGGTGGCATTTATTTGTATACTATTCTGATTCCTTCTTCTGGATAGTAAGTACTTTGAGGTCAGAGACAACTTTGTTTATCTTCTTATCCCCAAGGCCTACCACAAAGCTAAGAACCCAGAAATTTCTTGATAAATATTTGTTGAATAAATAAATAAATGGATAAGGCACCTATTACAATGGCAAAATAGGTGGCTGCAGAGAAAAGACAATACACCACTGATGGCGCATTTGATAATGGCTCATAAGGAGACTGGAGCACTGAAATGCATTAGGTATTTAACAAAAAATCCTTCCCAAATACTGAAGGACTAAAAGCGCTTATAAGGTAACTCCCCTTCAATGCAGTTTGGACTGTTTGTTCTCCCCCATCTCCTAATTGTTTCACTTTCCAATTAACTCTGCCTTGAGGAAGGCCATGTGACTGTCAGAAGGGTGGATTTCACCCTGGCAATTGAAAGGTGGGGCCTGCTCACTCACACCCAGGGCAGAGGGCTGAGAGTAATGTAGTTAAGCATGCCTGGTCTCCAGTGCTGGACCACTGCCTGAGCCCATTGTTCCAGCCATTTCAGCTGCAATTTGCCCTGCTGGGAGCGCTGAGCAATCAAAGTGCAGGGTGGACAAAAGGGAAGCACAACAAAGGAGTAGGAGAGCAATGGGGGAGATGGTGCTTTAAACTCCTCACTCAGATGGGCTGCAGCGACAGGCAGGGAGGACCCAGAAGGAGTGCTTTCCCAGAGGTGCAGGGGACAAGGCCTCCAGCCTTGGCCGATGGCTGTATCCCGTTGCATTGCACGGAATCCCAGTTCTCCAGCTGTCAGCCACGACATATGACATACACAACAGTGAGGTTGTCAGTTCCAATATGGCCTTCGCTGAGAACTGAGCACTTGCTTCATCCAGACAGAGGGACTCGGCAAGTTACAAGAAGGGGGAAGCACAGGCTCTCCCTCCCATCCCAGTGGTCTGATTTCTTATTGGGGTCTTTAACTCAGGTTGTTACTGTAACACCTATGCAGCATGTCTCCTTCATTTTTCTCTTTAGATTGAGGGGTTTTTTTTTTGTTTTTTTTTTTTCGGTTTTATTTTGTTGTTGCTGTCTTTTTTTTTTTTGATAAGACCTGGATATTCTTAAGTCTTTAGACCACCCTCGGCAGGGCTGTCTCCTAATATAACAGTTAGCAAATGAGAGAAGAATCAATGATATTCCAGTTGGGCATATGATTTTTGTGGAGAAACTTTTAATGCCAAACTAAGCTCAGCAAGTTTCTTGGCTGCTTCCCGCTGCCCCCATCACCCTCCAAGAGTACAGTGTGGAACTCATGGTTATTTTGAAGGTGCAGCTCACTTTCATAAGAAAAGTGTTTTCTGTGCACATTCAGCCTAGGCCAAATGTTTGTCAGTGAAACTCTGAAAACACTAGACAGATCTTCTCTTAATGAATGTCTTCATGGCAGCAAGTCCTTCTGTGATGGAAAGAATTCTTTTGTAGAGGAGACGACTATACTCTCTCTGACAACTTATGTATACATCACATACATTCAAATTTTGTACAAATCAGATTTCTTTTTACAAAGCACTTTTTAATTTATTTTTTTAAAAAAAACAGGATTAAATCACTGAAGAAAATCTTAAAAATCCATAAAAATGGGAAGAAAATAAGCGACCTAGCCCTATCCCAGGCTTACCTAAAGCAAGGTTTGTTGCAATAAGAGAAGGTGGTGATTTGTATCTTAGAAAAATCATATAACTCATCAAAAGAAAAAAAAAAGCATGACTTTGTGGGAGATAAACTACTCTTTTGGGTTAGCTGTGTCTGTGCTGCTTTCTGCTGACACCAATAATTTAAATTTACTGTTTGTGAGATATTTTGGTTTACATGAGCAGAAAAATATGCCTGGGTATGGAGCAATGAGGGAAGCTTCATCTCTTAATTTGGCACTTGGTGCTTCTCAAGATGTGGTCTTGGATCACTGTGTGGGAATCACTTAAGGTGCTGGTTATGAATGCAGATTCCTGGATCCACTGCAGACCCACAAATTCACAATCTCTCAGGATGGAAATAAGGACTATGCATTTTAATGTGCTCCCCAGATAATTCTGATGTACAATGAAGCTTTAAAACCACTGATCTAATGTTTTAACATCATAATTTCTCTGGGGTGGGGCTCTTCTGTGGTTGCTATGACCTTCACAGCACTTTTTGGTGATAAATTTGCAGAGCCAATCACCATAGGCCTGTTAGGATATGCAATTTGGCAACACTGAACATTCCTGTTTTGTTCTCTGCACATTTTGTAGTTTACAGAGTAAGAAATTCTAACACAGCTCCCTGTGTAGTTATTCCAAGTACACTGCAAGGTGAGGTGGACAGAAGAACCAATCATATTGGTGGATGAGAAAGGACCAGGCACGTGGGTGTTCATGACCTCCCACCGTGAGATTTCTATTTCCCCAACTCATCCAAACCAAGCCCCAGAGCTCTGAGGGAATTCTGGCATTCCATCTCTGAGGCTAGAAGCAAGCTCAAACCTCAGCGAGAGCTGAGTGTGGCAGACAAGGAATGCAACCACAAACCGTGTGAGTATATTAAAGGTTCCCAACTCTGGCTGTATGTTAGAATCATCCAGGAAGCTTTGTGCAGATCAGCATACCTGGGATCTGACCCGCAGCAATTAAATCAACATTCTGAAGGTGGGAACCGAACGGTATAGTCCTTTTTTCAAAGCTCTCAGGTGATCCCAATGAGTAGACAGAGTTCAAAACCACTGGATTATATCAAAGACAGGGTCTGGGTTAAGGACTAGAGAGGCTCTGATATTATCAAGAGATGTTCAGCTCAGTGGTTTTCAAGTGTGTTTCACAAAGTCCTAAGATTTTGCAAAGATATTTCTGAACAGTAGCCAATGGATGGGACAAGAGAGATGCTTCGGATCTTCCTTTTAACACCCAAACCCTCAATTGAACAGATCAGCCTAGCAAAGGATTTCATTTAAGAGAGAGAAAGGGAGAAATGGTTCTGTCACTTGAAAAAAAAAAAGACTAAAAAGTTATCATTTTAAGCTCATGAACAGGAGGAATGCACACAACAGCTTCCACTGAACTTCCCCAAAATTTCTCTCGTTAGCCAGTTCATTCCTGCACTTACTATTGGTAGGCATAGAAGAATGTCACTAAGTATCCTGTCTGAACCGTGGTTTTATGATTCTCTGATTCCAGGGGACACAGGAAAGCTACCCAGCTCCTAAATGGATATGAAGGTTCTGGTTAAATGTATAAACTGAATCCATCCTCATATTCTGTCACCCTGGGAAGTCACTTGGATGTCATTCCCATAAGTATCATTCTTATTTGCTATTTGGGGGCTGTAAATTATAATAAAGCCTGCCTTTTTATTGGAGGTAATAACAGCTCATACAAAGACAGAGGCCCCTATCATATACCTCTCTGTGTACACAGTGAGTCTGCAAAATTAAAAATGATCACTGACTTGGTTTTAGCCATGATGGAGTAACCTTTCCATGGAGACAAATAAAAAACTACACAAAATATATGAAACAACTGTTTTCCGGTACTGGACCAAAGACAATATGGGCTGTGATTCTCAAGAAGGGAAACTCATGAGGCCCCAGGGTATCCCTAGTTTTCTGCCTGTGAGCACTTTCTAAAGTAGAGCCCAGATATCTGTGATTTCACTGGGCAGACAAAGCAGAGATAGGAGGGAACTGAAATCTGGGCTATAGGGAACCCGAGAAGAGGGTGTATGTAGAAAGGAACTCTAGAAACCTTCATAGGGATAGCTTTAAGTCTCTGTACGAATTTTAATTTTTACTTGAGGGAAAGACTCCATGAAGCCCAGCAGAGATCAGCTACTATTGCCCTATAAGCTAAATGTAGAGTCCTTCAGTCACACAGTATTGGGCAGTGTTGGATTTTGACCCACCAGAGTGGGGAGGCTTTAATGAATATCTCAGACATTCAGTTGAGCTTCCAGAATGGTACTCCTCAACAGTAGGATTACTCGAGCTTTAAAGTAAAATCTACTCTAAACCCTCCCTAACAAATTCTCAAAAGAATCCTCAATAGGATAAAGTTGATCTGCCAGGAAGTTAACTGTCAATCAGAACAAAACTCAAAACTCTTTAAAGGAAAATGACAAAATCCAGACTCTTACTGATATAGCACCCACAATATCCAGGACACAATAAAAAACTCATTAGACACGCAAAGTGGTAGACAGGTGCAATCCACAACCAGGGAAATAAAAACTGATCCAAGGCCTTCGAAACAGTCATTATGAAAATGTTCGAGTATTTAAAAGAGAAGTTATGCATAATCAATGAACCAATGGGAAATCACAGCATAGAGATGGCAACTATGCCAACATAGCCAAATGAAAATTCTAAATCTGAAAAATAAAGTATCTGAAATAAAAAATTCACTGGAAAGTCTTTACAGCTTCTAGAACATTACAGAAGAGAAGTTTTGTGAATATGAAGAGAAGGCAATAAAAAACTATCCAAATTGAAAGAGAAAGGGGAAAATAATAACAGTACTTCAGTCATCCATGGAACAATATCAAGAGGTCTAACATACTTAGAATACTGGATGGAAAGGAAAGAAAGAATAATGCATGTAAACTCACATAGCTAAGAAGCTCAAAAAATCCCAAGCAGAATGAACACAAACAAAACCACATCTAAGTACACTGTAAACAAATTGATGAAAACCAAAGATAAAAGAAAACTTTAAAAAGCAGTCAGTAAAATAAGATAGATTATTTATAGGGAAACAAGAACAAAGATAATGTCGGACTTCTCATCAGTAAAACTATGAACAAGAAAAAATGAGACAACATCTTAAAAGACTGAAATGAAAACAACACCGTCAACTTAAATTTTTATATCTGGTGAAAAGATTCCTAAAATGATGGCAAATAAAGGTATTTTCAGATAAATAAAAACCAAAGGAATTAGTTACTGGCAGACCCGAATTACAAGAAATGTAAAAAGAAGTTTTTTAGGCTAAAGGGAGATGATATAAAATGGAAACTCAAATCTACAACAATGAATGAAAAGTGCTGAAATGGTAAATATGTTGGTATAGATACAATATTTTATTCTTGTTCTTAATATCTTTAAAAGGCAATTGACTGCTTGAAGAAGAAATAAAAATGTATCTTACAGTTTATGACATTTGTAGAAATAAAATCTACAGTAATAAAACAAAGAACAAGAAGGTGTACATAGAAGTATCCATTTCTAATGTTCTTTTATGTGAAGGGATATGAGAGTTCAAAGTAGACTATAATACTTTGAGGGTACACACTGTAATCTCCAGGGCAACCACTATAAATAAAACACAGTGGTATATCTGAAGTGCTTATATAAGGAAAAATATAGAATACTAAAAAAAGCTTGATGATTCTAAAAGAGGGCAGAAAAGGAGAAAAAAGAACGAAGAAAGATGAGACAACAGAGAAAACATAGCAATGTGGGATACTTAAACTCAACAATATCAGTAATTCTATTAACTCTAAAGATACCAAAAAAATACACTCCAAGAAAAAAAAAAAAGCAGACTATCAAACTCAATAAAAAAGCAAAACCCAACTATATGCTGCTTATAAGAGATACACTTTAAATTTCAAGACACAGATAGTTCAAAAGTAAGAGGATGGAACAAGACAGGATATACCACACAAAGACTAAACATAAAAAATACTGGAGAAATTAAATTAATATAAAGCAAAATAGGCTTCAGAATAAAAAGTATTACCAGAGATAGTTAGGAATATTTCAAAATGATAAGAGTCAAGTCATTAAGAGGAAACAATAATTCTTAAATTTGTTTGCACCTCATAACAGAACTTCAAATATATAAAACAAAAATCAAAGAATTAAAGGAAGAAATGGATGATTCTGCAATTAAGGAGATTTCAACATTTTTCCCTCAGTAATTGCTGAACAGATTGACTTAAAGAAATTAGAGAAAAACAGCACAGAAGATTTTATCAACACTATCGACTGATTTAACGTCACCCAACAACTGCAAAATACCTTTGATGCAATATGCCATCAGACAAGTAGGAATGACCAATGAACATATGTCAGTGTCCTCGAATGTTATCATCAAGGAAATGTCAATTAAAATCACAATGAGATACCGCTACATACTCGCTGGGATAGCTAAAATTAAAAAGTCTGACAACAACAAGTGTTGACAAGGATATGGAACAACTGGCACTCCCATACATTGCTGGAGGGAGGGCAAAACGTAAAAATCACTTTGGAAAATGTCTTGGCTATGTCTTTTAAAGCTGACTTAAGATCCAGCAATTATACTCCGTACACGGGAGAGAAAAAAACATGTACCTACAAACAGATTTTTATAAATTCTTCATAGCAGCTTATTCAGAGTTTTTAGCAAGTAAATATAGTTCAGGTGTCGGCCAACAGGAGAATAGACAAACTCATCAATAAAAGGAACCAAGTATGGACACATTCACCACGTGGATAAATAACACACAAACACATAGCTACGCTGAGCGAAAGAAGCCAGATCCCAAAAGAGCAGACTGTACAATTCCATTTATATAAAGTTCTAGAACAGGCAAAACAGACCTATTATGGTAGACATCAGAATAGTGGCTGCCTGCAGGGTGGGGTGAGAAGCGATGGGGAATGCGAGCAGGACCGAAGGGACACGGGGGAGTGTCTGAGGGTTAATGGACACGCTTTGCATATTGAGAGGAAGGTGAGTTACACAGCGGTGTGCGTTTGTCAGAACTCTTTGAACTGTATACTTAAGATCTGTAGATTTCTGCACATATGTAAATTTGAACTCAGTTATGCAAAAAAAGTCAAAGATGAGAAAAGACAACCCAAAATAATTGCTGTGAACTCCCTATATCCAACACACACACATACACACACACACACACACACACACACACACACACACACACACCCCTAGGGCGGCCAGCAACTCATTGTTTCCCCTTCCTAGGTCCTCACTCTCCCCTCTGTGCAGGGACAGCTGACAGAGTCGATCCCAAAACAAAAGAGGCAGAATCAGGAGACAGGTGCCTGTGGCTTCTGCAGGCACCATTGTTCTCTCCTTTCCCGGTCCTGGTGGCAGCTCTGACCTGGGCCAACAGGTAGAAAGGTGAAGCCTGTCCCCACCCCACCTTCCTCGGAGGTAGGGAAGAAAGCTTGACGAGAACCTGGCTCACAAATCAAAGTTAACGCTGCCCCGCCTCCTCTGCAAATCATGTGAGCTCCATCTGGGTAATGACTCCTCCAGTGTAATTCCCTATTAAGAGGCTTTATCTGGAGAGATAAGCAGCTGGTTTCTGTGTCACTAATTGCTGTCTGCTGTGATTTTAAAACATCTGCACCATTGTGCTCTTCATTTTCATATTCTAATCACCCTGAAACTTGAAAAAGGTACATCATTGATTGTTTCTATGGGTTAATTAGTACACAGTCTCCTTGTAGAGACAATTTAGAGGCAGCCAGAACCTCAATCAGGAAGTTTGTTTTAAAAATTAATAACATCGGCAGTGGCTGGAGGGATTGCCACGTTCAGGGACGTATGGGGACGCTCTTGGGGCGGGGAGCCGCCCTTTGTCATCCTCCACAGAGGAGGGAGGCCAACAGGGCACAGGGCGGACAGCGGGGAGTGGCGGCCACCGCTCTGCTCCGCAGTCCCTCCCCCAATTAGCCAAGTCCCTTTCCCCGTCAGCACAGACCAGGGCTTTGCTGAGGACTGACCACGGTATCTGAGGAATGTGTCAAACAGGAACGCCAGAGACCATTTGGTACTTTAAAGTCTGTTCATCATTGTCTTCCCCCGCCCAGCTCAACTCCGGGAGTGGGGAGACAGAGGAGGATTGGAACAGAGGAAAGAACCAGACCAAACAGCAAAGCGAGGACTGGAACCCAGCACTTCTCAGGTTCAGACTGCACAAGATCCACCTGGGGGTCCTGCTGAAATGCAGACTCTAATTTTGGAAGTCTGGGCGGGGGCTGCGATTCCGCATTAAACGAGCTCCCAGCTAGTGCTCAAGGACCACCCTCTGAGATGTGCCCGTCTTTTTCCAACCCCTTGACTACCATCACTATTTGTGATATCCAAGGACTGGCGTGGCGGAGTGTCTCAGGCTCTGTGCCTGGGATTGAATTCCAGCTCCGCGATTCACTGGACAAGCCGCTTGACCTTTTATAACTGGGCGTCCTGATCTAGACACTAACAGCAGTGCCACCTTAAAGGGGGACTTGAGAGGATTAGAAATTGATGAATGCCAAGTACTTTCAACACAGCGCCTGGCCCATAGTAGGCACTATATAAATATAGCTATTATAGTTCTGTATTTTTCAGTAAACTTCTCTGAAAACAACATCTAGCAGCAATGGGGATGGGGTAGAGACATTAACCAGAGAGTGTCTCACTTAAACTCAGGTGGTGGCTTCACGCACGTATCCATTCTGGTGGTGCTCTTCACCTCCTACTCCCAACTCATCCGATGTCCTGAGCTCGATGTCCTGAGCTCGAGATCTTCCCGCAGAGCCTCCCTGGGAGCTTCCCGGCAATACGCAGCCACAGGGAGCTCACTTCTGCACAAATCATATCGTTCTACCTGTTACATAGTGTTTTCCTATTTAGAACTGAAGTCTGCCTGCCCTTAGATAGTTCTTGCACAAGAGGAGACAGGCATTTCTTCCTGCAGTGGCTGGGATCTGAGGAGCAGGTCACTGCACCGGAAAGGAAATGCCCCTCCAGAAGAGAGTTCCCAGCACCACCCCCCGCCCCCCATGGCTGTTTTTAGCAGGCTTCAAGGGGATTCCCCTGTGGGAAAAATTAGGGGAACAATTGTAAAAACTGGGCTTTCAGTTATGAGGCTTACAAATAGGAAAACAGCCTTTCAGCGCTAGAGCTGGAAGCCGACTTCAGAAAATTGATAGGGAGACAGAGAGAGAGAGAGAGAAATTAGTGTAGAGCTGCAGGGTGATCACTCCAGAGGCAGCCACGGGGCAGGCTTGCGGGGCTTACTGGGGTGCGGAGGCCTGGCTGCATCCCTCCAGAAGGGACACGGCGGCCTCCTGATTGCGCTGTTCAGGTGCTGAGGACCCGCTGCCCCAGAACCACCGACAGTACCACAGGAACAGGCTTTGCCCTCCCTGCTCAGGTATCCACCGGCCTCCAGCTGGGTCCTGGAAGCCCTGGGCTGGGTGCCCTGGGGGACAGAGCGGAAAGAAAGGCACAGTCCTGGCCTCGGACAGGTGCTGCAGGGGTGAGCAACAACCGCACACTGATCCTAACGGAACAGAGTTATGGAGCAACATTTACATTCTAAAAATCTGTGAGCTGTTTCCCCTGTGGCTTTGTTGTTCCTTGTACCCTTCTCAGAAAAGGAGGAAACAGAACACTTTCTTGTCTCCTCCTCGAGACTCGGTAGCCTAAGAAAGAAGTGGCGAAATTAGTAAGGTGGAACATTCACGTCTGAATGTCTTGTCTATAAGAGATGTCTAAAAATTTGCAGTGCATGCAGAGGCAGGCACAGGTGGCAAGGGATCTGAGAAGGCTGCCTGCCAAAAAGTTGAACGAATGAGGGGAGTGGGGAACTAACCTGGCCCAAAATATATAAGACATCTCTCACACTTGCCTGTGGATGAGAATCACCAGCAGCCTCTGTTAAATACACAGCTCGCCCAGCCTCCCTCCTCCACGGTCGAAGTTTTGGGTTGGGGCCCAGGACCTTGGTGTTTTATAATTTTTAAAAATTTCATAAAATTAATTAATTAATTAATTCATAGCAAGAAGGTCTCACTCTGTTGTCCAGGCTAGAGTGCAGTGGCACGATCAGCTCATTGCAGCCTCGAACTCCTGGGCCCAAGCAATTCTCCCGCTTCAGCCTCCTGAGTAGCTGGGACTACAGGTATAAGCCACCACACCTGGCTAATTTTTAGGTTTTTTTTTTTTTTTTTGAGATAGGGTCTCACCATGTTGTCCAGGCTCGTCTCGAACTCCTAGGCTCAAGAGATCAACTCTGGTGTTTTTAACATGTAGTTCCAGAGGGACTTACTCCAGTCAAGTTTGGTCAATGCTGCCACGTAAGGGTTGAGGCTGAGAATTGTTCAGCTTTGTTCCAGGGTGGGGCAGGGTCAGGGAGGCCAGCCTGAGGCCAGTGGTGCAGGTGGCAGCAAGAGAGGGCTCCAAGACCAAGGCCAAAGAGTACAACTAGCTTTTGTGTGTAAGAGGAAAAAAGAAAAAGATGGGAGAGGGTAGAGGAAAAGAAGGATCTTTTTCTTCTTTACCTCATGTCTCCTTTTTCTCTTTTTATAAATGCTTATTACTGTGAAACTGATGCTTTTTGCCATTAGGGTTAATTATAAATTGAGTTTAAAATGTCAAGAAGATGCTGAATTCACCTAAAATCCCAGCTCTTAAAGCTTCCCACGAATACTGCAAACCGTGGGCACTGGGTGCCTCGCTCATTTAGTGTGAGTCTCATCTGATAAGAGACACTACCTCATAGAGGCTGGGCGGCGGACAGAGGGTGAGGGGCTGGCCTCGCGGGTGGAGGCTGGGTCTTGGGTTCATTCCTGCCCCTCCCTGTAGTGCTGCAAGAACAAATTCATTTCCTAGTGGCTGTCCCTGGTGCAGTGGTCGCGTGGGCCTTGCCAACCCATGTCAACTGCCCTTGGAATCTCTTGTTCAATCTGTGCTCCTGAACTTTCTCTCAGAGGCTTCCCGTCGAAGATAGTACAGCATCTGTCACTTGGGGATTGTCTTCTATCTTTATTCTGAGAGGAAATGGGGCAGAAGTGTACAGCAGGTAGGAGCACAAACTCCTGAGCCAGCGTGACTGGGGACAAATATCAGTTGAGTCCAAATCTTACTAGCTGTGTGACCTTAGGCGAGTTGCTTAACCTCTCTGAGCCCCAGTTTCCTTATCCGTAAAAAGGAGATAACAATATTCTTACTTCATAAGATCAATAGGCGAATCAAATAATTTATGCAAAGCACTTTGACCAATGCCTGGTGTCCAGTCAATGCTATCCTAGTGCTACATGTGGGGGAGAAGCCTGGGAGTGCACTCAAACTCGGATTTGACTTAAATTCAAATCTCACGTTTTCTCTTACTACTTGTGTTAGCTGGGCCTTGTTACTCATCTGTTTCAAAAATGGGGACGATTACAGAGCCTACCTGATAGGGTTGTGTTAAGAATTTAACGAGGTGAAATTGACAAAAATGTTATCAACATTGTAAATGTTCAACAAATGTCAGTTATCACGGTTTTACTTTTTTATTATTATTTACTGGCATCACCACCCACCATAAACAGTTCCCAGCTAATAGGGGTAAAGGAACACTGCACTGTTTACCCGGTCATGTCCCACCGTACTTTTGACAAGACAGTTTCAGCTCAAATTCCTCGTGAGTGATGCCAGCTCTGGGAAAGGTCTCTGATAACCACAGTGACACTAACTAGTTTGATTACTACCAGGTTTTGACCAGGCGTCCTCACTGGCCATGACTCTGCGAACATATTCTGGGCCAAATAGCTTGGTCTTAATCGGTATCTGGCACCGTCCTGGAGTACAGATATCTTGAGTGTTAATCAATTGCCCAGAAGCTGTAAAATGGACACACTTCTTCTCTCTGTTGTGCTACCGATGAGGCATGATGATCTGCGCTCGAAGATACGGGATCTCAGAGTTGCGAAGGATGTTAGAGACTCTCTTCTCCTTTGACGGATGGAGAAGCTGAGTCTTGAAGACTGAACGACTGCTTAAACTCACGCAGATAATCAGGGCCAGAACTTGGTCCACGGGCTCCTGTTCCCAGTCTCCAGTTGCTCCTTCTACTTTCCCAAAAGGAGACAGGGTGGAAAGCACTGCGTACCTTACTAGCAGTGCCCTTTACCTTTCTTGAGCATCCCAGGTTCTCAAACCCACCTCCAAGGTAAGGCTGACCTGAAGCTTCTGCCTAGCTTGGTGGCTAGACTATCCCCTTCACAGTCTGTGTCTGCCTTTCCATCAGCTCCTTGAACACTTCTGGTTCGAGAGCTTGCGTTGATCGTTCTGCATGCTCCTTAAGCGGGCCTCTTCTCAGACACCTGCCTGTCCAATAACTGCTCTGGTAGTGATCCCCGGGCACCTCTTTCCTCGGCCTACTAGCTTAACCATGTTTCAGGCCAGGCTCTCCTGGGGATGATTTTCAGAAATTCCCTGCATCCAAGAAGACATGGGGATATGCGGGAGCTGGGAGAGCTGCCTTAGAGACCACCTTGTCCTACAATGCGGAAGCTGTATCTCAAATTGGGGAAACACCTTGTCCTGGCATTTCCTGATGAGGAAACAGTCACCATTTCAGACAAAAATCTTACAGTGAAATGCTTTCTTCTGTGGCCTCATGCAGCGTTAGGTGTGTTGGGACTTTTTCTCCCAGCTTTTGTTGATTATGCACCAGGGCACCTGGCTTTTATGGACAAAGGCACGTTGGAACTGCAGGTCAACAAAAGCCACCTTTTATAACACTGACATTCAGACTAGTGTTGCCGCCCTGCCTCTCCTCACTGTAAGCGCCCTCTCCTTCTCAGGTGAGGGTCTTAATTTTATTTGCTCTTTAATTAATCTGGTTTTAGTGTTCACTCAGCCCTAAAGTAGTGGTGTGAACTTGAGCAAGGAACTTAAGTTCTCTGGGTGTCAATCTTTCCTTTTTGGTTATAGAAATCATCACTCCAGGCCAGCCTGCCTCTCTCGGTTGCCCTGAAGTCCTGATGGATGTGAAAACATTTTGGAAACCATAAAGAACTATATAAATGCAGGCTACCGCTGTTGTTTGTTACTGCTTGGTTGAGAACTCTTCTAATGATTTGGGAAAGCCAACAATGCCGAACGTACTCCCTGTAAAATCAGCATGAGACGCAGGGATGAATTAGGATAAGTTCTGGTGTAATCTTAAAAAGCATATTGCTTCCGGGGACTGTCTAAGGACTCCTGAAGCCTCACCATGCTCCTGTCCCTGTCTCCACCATGGGGAGTGTGTGGGGAGAAATGCAGGGGAACAGAAAACAAAAACAGCAGCCCTCCCCACTCGAGCAATAAACTTCTAGCTCCAAAAGCAGGTTTTATTTAGTGCGCTATAAAAACAGTCGTTTCTCCCGTCATAAAAGAGCCTGACTGCCCAACCTCTTTTTCCTGCAGTGAGTCGTTGGTTGAGTGGCCCTGAGCCTTGGTGCAGGCTACAGCCTGCCCTCTTCTCCTCAACCCCAATCTCCTCTCCGTGCAGCCTGTATTTATGTCGGGGAATGAAAGGTGATTCTTAAGTATTTTATTAAGTGTGAATTTACAGGGGAAAGGAAAGCATACACTTTTGGAGATGAAACTAAGATTTAATTGTCTTTCTGCTTTCTGGTTACTGCCTCATGGGTATGTCCCCGACGGCTTGGGCACTGTGCTGTTTTTTCTTTTTTTTTTAAATTGAGTCAAGATTGTAGCAACTTTCTCCGCCATTAAACAGGCCCTGGAAAGTTCAGCTCATTCTGGTGAAATTAAAAAAGAAGAGGAAGAAAGAAAGAAAAATCTCACATAGGCTCCAGAGGAAAAGGAGTGGGGTAGGAACACGGAGTGGGGTTCCCCGGGCTGGGACACACACTATCTCTGAACTGCTGTCCTGCTCTGCAATCCTCGGCCTTGAGAGCTGACTGTGCTTTTCTGAACCACCCAGGAACACCTTTGATGCCACACAAGAGGTAATTTACTAAATGGTACCTAGATGAGTCAGTTCTCCCCGGGGGTGGGCAGTGAGCAGTGTACTTTGGGAGTCTGTTTCTTAACAGATCATCAGAGCAGTTGGCACAAAGACATCCCTAGGGTCTGTGATGTATTTCTAGGTTTCTTCTGAATGCACCTATATCCTGCCAAGCTGGCAAATTTGACTCCTGGAATGCAAAGGCGACTCAAGACGCAGTGGGCATAGAAGGAGAAGCATTAGGGTGTCGAGAACCTTACTTTCTAGTGCATTCATTGTCCCCCTGGGCCTCAGCTTCCCCATCCATATGATAAAGGGTGTACAAGGTTCTTCTCAGCTCTACCATTGTAAATTCTGAAATCCACTCTTAATTTAGGATTAAAGATGGAAAATGAAGCTCATTCTTGAAAGCCCTAAATACAGCTGAGGTCATTTTTCCTCTCTAGCCATTTCTTACTGGGCTTACCTGAGCTGATTCTACATGGAGCCTTATGTGGTGGGTAACATTTGACTCACGGGTCCCAGAGCCTGTTTATCAGTGGGAAGGACAGAGTGACAGGGGCCTGGGGAAACCAGAGGCACAGGGGTGCCTAACTCCTGACCTGGCATCATTTATTAACTAGATGGAAGTTGCCCTCTTAGGGCAAGTTGAAAGGAGGCTGTAGTCTCAAGGGTCCCACATATGGGCCATCCTGATGTCTTCCTGTTTGTATCTACAACCAAATAAAGAGAAGGCTGCAAGGATTTCATGAAAAGCAGAAAATTTGGCAAGAAAAGGAGGAAAAAGAAAAAGGACTGAAGAGTGGGGTCTCCCTTGCAGCTGCGGAACTTCTACCAATACATCCCAACATCTCAGCTCCTTAACCCTCAAGCCACCACCACGCTGGTTTATTTCCTTAAGGGAACCCATTTCCTTGTGTCTTCTAGCTTGCACCTGCTCCTCCAGGTGGCACTTGGGGCACTGTGGGGAGGAATGCTGCAGACGTTGTGGGATTCGACTTACTGAATGTCTCATCTTTAATAACAACAAATTCTCATAGCTTTAGTCAGTCATAAGAGGAGACTCAGGATACAATCATGTCCATAGACGGAAGAGAAGCAAAGTGTATCAATTGTTTAGTGCTCAGTGCTGAGGGTTCATGCTTGATGGTGTGTCAACTAATTAACTCAACTCAATTTTGTCCCCAAATGTAGTAACCCTGATTTGTTAGCTCGCTTACAAATGCATATTATTGGCCATGGAGATTTACTTTAAAGAGGTTGGCTGGCTGAGGACAAATTTATCCCAAGTAAATGACCAAATGTTTGTGACTCAATACCATGCAAAGACTCAACAGTGTCAACACAATGGCTTGCTGGTCCAGAGTGCAATACTACATCTCTGGGTGATCTTGGGCACAATAGTCATACTCTCTGACCTCGGTTTGCTCATCAGTTCAATAGGAATACTGTCCTCTGCCTACCCAGTGCTCAGCCACATTGCTCAGAAGAAAAGGAGTTAATGCTACACTAATGGAAGGGAATTGACTGAAATTTTCACTTTTCGTGTAGGGGAAGTTACATGTCTTTCAGATGCCCAGAGGGTCACGCTCTTTGACCTTCAGTGATTTGCTCCACTTCACTTCTCCATATGTTTCTTCAAATAGTACATAAAAACAAAATGTCAGATGAGATGATCTCTGAAGTTTTCAGCACTGCCACCCTAGAAATCCGTAATGCCGTGACACCATCAGTCTTTGCTATGCACTAACCAATATGGCAGCAGGCTGATGCAATTAGGCAAGTGGCTTTTTCCAAGGTTAGGATATTCCATGGTTTGAGGACTAACTTGTGGATTCTCTGAGCTCTGGGTTAATTATCTCCAAGAGAAGTCCCCGATACTCTTCTCGTCATTCGGAGGATACAGTGGTCTCTGTAAGTGCCTATCCTAATGCTTCTGCTTCTCCAACAGTTTACAAGCGACGGCATCTTAAGTTAGAACATGTGCCATGTAATCAGATTTCCTTCCTACGGATGCTGTGCCGCTTTAGCTAGAAAGGAGAGCGACACTTCACCCAGAGATGAGAGCTGAGCAACACTGTGTGTCTGTTCCCTAGTAGTCACTTCAGCTAGGCAAAGAAAACACTGTCATTTAAATGGGCCTTTTGTCCTTTCAACAGCTGCTCCAAAGAACTGGAGAAAAGAGATTTTTAACTGGGCCACAGAAAGATAAGATTCTAACCTCAGTGACTTGGGGGACAGGGGAGGAGGAGATAATTACTCCAGCTTTTTATAAAGGTAATTCGCAACATCAACATTTTACATTCCAACAATGGCTGTAGCTCACATGGTAACATTTGATGGACCAGAAAACATCACCATTTCTAGAACCTGAATGAGCTTGATGGTCACAACTAGAATATATTTTATTAGAAAGATCATTAGTTTTGCAATTCTGCAGATGCAAGTCTTGTTCTGGCTCTATTTGTGGGATTTGGGGCAAGTTACTTACCAAAGTCTCTATTCCTCCATTTGCCCATATATAAAATGAGCCTAAAAATGCCTTACACAGCAAGGAAGAACTGAGATACTGAAAGAACTAGCTTAAATATATATTTTTTCATCTCTTCCTGTGTAGGTGCTCATTACTATACTAATCTATAAGCCCTTGGAGAATAAGGAGACCATTTCAAGCCACTTTAATTTAATTTTACACAGCAAAGTAACCGAAAATAGAATGTTTGAGTCTCTCTGCTTACAAGTCTTCTGTGGCCACTCTGACTCTTGAATAGACTTCAAATTTCTCAGCTTGGCCAAACAATCCTTCCAACCTGATGTGCGGAAATACAAGTGTCTTAGCAGACCACTCAGCACCACAGAGGACACTCAAAGGTCTGTGACACTAATTGTGCAGTTCCTTCTACCCTGGAAAGCCATTTTCTACATTACCCTTGCTTGCCTTCTTTCCATCTGGCAAAAGCCAGCTCTAATGCCATCTCCATCACAAAGCCTCATGCCGCCATTTATCCTTCTGTCCCCTGGGCTCCCATGATACTCATTCTGTGTATCCTATAGGCCTAGCAGAGTCAGTCTTATAGAAGTCACTTGCGGCTGCTCCCCATTCTGGACTACAAATCTTTTGTGAAGATCTTTTACAACAGTTAGCACAGTTCCTAGCAATGGCACCTGCACTGACTATGATGACTTAAAAAAAAAAAATTGCAGAGGCATTTCTGAAGGTACAAAGCACTACTGAAATTAAAGTATTTTTGTTCTTTTGATTATGAGCCTCTCCCAGTGTGATAACTTAGTTTGGGAGAGCACCATGTATCCCTTCTGCTCTGCTTTTAGCCCCTCAAACATGGATGATCTAAGACCCACTGCCACTGGAACCTCAATCCAGTCCCACTAGGTGGTGTCCAGCCCCCTGCTCAGGGCTCACAAGGCGAAGCTCAGAGAAATTCAGCCATAGAAACCCCACTAGTCCATGATTCTGGTGACTTCTGGACTATCCCTTTGAGAGTTCAACTACCTTATGCTTCAAATGGTCTCTGTGAGTTAATGCGAGCTCTTCTGGGAGCTTAAACACCATTTATTACACTATAGGCAGGTGCTTCACAACTGAACTGCCAGTAGACTTTAGGTATCACCTCTGCTTATAAATCAAGGGTTGACTTTACTAAGAGAGGAAAAAATTGTAGAACTTGAAGACTAATGTGAGAATTAAAGTGCCTTAAAATGGAAGCAATATGATTACCTCCTTTTATGAATACAGAAACTGAGAACTAGAGAGGTCATTCAACTAGTTAATGATAGAGCAAGGACTGAAACCCAGGCTTCAGACTTGTCAGTTCAGTCAATTCTTACTATACGACATCCCAATAATTATTACTAATATTTTAATAGATGTGAGAACAAAGGGGAAAGTTGAAGAACTATTGTTGGGCAAAAAAGTTATCTGCAAAGAGTTAAGGTGACTTCCCCGATGCCGGTAACTAATTTTTAATTAATCCACTGTTATATTATTAAGGAATAAATTCTGGGGAAGCCTGAGTGGAGGAGACTTGCAGACTCCCAGGAAGTGGCTTTTGTCCTCGAGGGCTCTAAGTCATCGGGCAGGGACTATTGTGGCTACTACTGGCAGAGGCTGGAAACCACCGTGGACAACCACTGATGACCAACAGCCACCCATATGATGACAAATAAGCACAGAGATTATTTTTAAACCACTGAGCTCTTGTTTTGATCCCTTTAACTAACTGTCTGGTCTTGCCGTGCCCATTGCTTGCAGGACTCTCCCTCTCCTGTTGGGCTTAGCCAAATTGTAATCAGTCTGTAAGACCCAACTCAAGTCCATCTTCCTTTATAAATATTCTTTTATTTATTCGCCCATTGCAGAAATATTTTTTGAGCAACGAGATGTCAGGCTCCATTCTGGGATATAGGGATGAGGAATGCTATGGCTTAAATGCTTTTGTACCCTCCAAAATTCATGTGGTGGAAACTTAATCCCCAATGAAACATTATTGGGAGGTGGGACTAATCCATTCTGCCCTCGTAAGTGGATTAATGCCACTATAAAAAGGACTTGCAGGAGTAGGTTCACTCTCTTTCTGCCCTTCTGTCATGTGAGGACACAGTGTTCCTCTTCCTCTGGAGGACACAGTGTTCAAGGCTCCATCCTAACAGCAGAAAAGCTGGGCCCTAACCTTCCAGCACCTTGATCTTGGACTGCCTAGCTTCCAGACTGTGAAAAATAAATTTTTGTTTCTTATAAATTACCCAGTCTCAGGTATTCTGTTATAGCAGCATAAAATAGACTAAGACAATTTGTGAACAAAATAGCCCACTACTCATGAACTTTACATCCTAGTGGGGAGAAAAGAAAACAAACAAACAACTATATTTATATCTATATGTGTGTTTACACATACACATACATGCCTATATCTGATATACACATAAACATACAAGTATATATACACACATTTATACATAAATATATATGCATATACATGTACATATATAATAAATATATATTAATCAAATGGCATTAATTATTAAGAAAGCTAAATAGAATTGGGGGACAAAGTTTAAAGATGGGGGGATTTGATTTAGAGAAGTTAGTCAGGGAAACCCTTTTTGAAAAGGTAACATGCAAGCAGAGACCTAAGTGAAAAGAACTCTCACTTCTCTAAATAGCTATTACCTGCAGAGGCAAAACCCTATGGATAATCCCTTAATTCTCTTAGTGTATTATAGTTTTATTCAACAAATATTTTACTGAGTACTAACTACGCGCCAGACCCTGTGGGACAGATGATGGGTACACGGTGAAGAATTAAATGGACAAGGCTGTGCTCTCGTGAAGCTCATGATCTAGAGCAGGGACAGGCATCACGGAAGCCAGGAGCATGGGAAGGGCGCTGGGCTGGGTGGTGCTGGCTGTGCTGCTGCTTTATCTCCGCTGAATCCAAAGAGGGGCTGGCAGGTATCAGGCCCTAGGGGAACAGTCTGCTCATAGTGGACGTAATCTCAGCAAGTCACTCCGGGAAAAGTGAAGTTTCTACTAAGATTTTACAGAGGCCATTAGTGGGGTCTGGCTCAGTGACAGTGCACATAAGACATCATCTCAGGTTTCAAGTTGATAACTAGAACACAAACTCTCACATTCCCACATCATATTATGCTAGTCAAATGTTTTCATATACTTTTTTTTTATTCTAGCAATTCTGTGGATTGGATAGAGCTGAGCAAAATGGCTAGAACTGGAAATGTTCACGGTTGGAAAGAACCTTTGAAGCTATCCGATCCCACATTTTACCTCCTACTGGGATCCTGTCCTCAGCATTTCTGAGCAAGGGCCACTCACCCCTGCTGCAATATCGAACTCATGACTCTCTTCCATTTCTTGACAGCCAATGGCTTGTTAATGGTCAGGTGGGATTGATTCCATAGGTCCTAACTCCCAGTCATGTGCTCTTTTCAGTAAGACCCCCCCCCCCCACCAAAGGACTCGCCACGGGCCACTACTGAGCAAGCCTTTCCTGGGGAAGGCCTGGCCTGGGGGAGGCTGAGCTCGGGTCACTCAGGCTGAGCCAGGGCCCATCTCCCTCCAGCAGAGGTGCTGGCTCCACCCCCGTGACCCCTGCCCTACATGCGCGTGTCTCCAGGAAGCAAAACCAGAGCACGGTGACCAGATCCAAATGTAAACACAGATTGTGCAGAGGAACAGGCTGTCTCACGGATTATTATTATGAAGTAGATCATGTGTGGGGGTTCATTTAATCAAACTCTCTGACAACTGTTTATTGAGTAGAAAATATGGATGGCTCCGCAGCACCGGGAAGGATTTTGGCTTTCAAACATCTAATCTACTTTCCTAAGCCCTCCAAAATACAAAGCGAGGGCAGAATGCTCTGGGCAGGCCACGGCCAGCAAGTCCATGTAAGGGCACATGAACACCAAGAGGCTTTTGGGGTGAGATACAAGCCGGCTGCAGCTGGGGCTAACAGGTTCCTTCTCCCAACCTGGCTCGTGGGAGTCCCCAGAGTCATGCTGAATGCTGAAATCATGCCCTTGAAGCATGGTACCCCAGAGCCCTCCCATGCACTGGCACTGAGTACAGAAGAGAACACAGACATTCAGGGCACCTCCCAGCCTCTGCTGCATGAGGGAGGCGATGGCAGCTTTGGGGACTAGGTGGAGAGGGGGAGAGCGATGCTGGGGCACTCAGAAATCACCAGCTCGAGGAGGCAGAGCCCCAACCCTTCTGCTGGGGGGTCTGGGAAAAATCAGAGCACTGAACCCCCTATACCCACACATAGATGAAGGAAGGAGATGGAAGACATCTCACTCACTAAACGTATCAGAGAAACATAAAGTCAGACATTTAGATATCGCTTGGCCTTGAGCTTTAAAAAAAAAAAATTTTTTTTAAGCTTTGTGACCCTTAGTTGAAATGAAATCTCAGCCAGGAGCATAAACAAATAAAGAAAGTAAAAGCTGAGCCACCCTGGGATCAGACAGCTGGAAATGATCCCAAATATCCCATACCAAACTACTTCTCCCCAGCCAGCAACCTGAGAATGGGTCCAGCAAGGCATTTGGAAAGCAACATTCAAAAACCACCCATGAAGTCTAATCATCCTTTCATTTTACAAATAAGGAAACTGAGGCCCAGTAAGAAGGAGCTTCCAGCTGCACTGTCTCACAGGAGTCCTGGTCCAAGCTCTTCCTGCCCTGCACAGAATCCTGAGAAGGGTGCCCATCCCCTGATGTCTGCTCAGAGGGACATTCAGGAGCTTCTCTGGAGAATGGGGCTGTCTCCAAACTGCTAATACATTAATCCCTTTCCCTGATTGAGCCCCCTAGAATGAATTAATAGGCCACAGTGAAGTCAATGAGTTGGCCAGATAACTAGTAGCCGTGTGTGGATGAGATCTGTGAAACCAGGAAAGTGGTTTATTTGACCTCTGTGTCACCAGCCCTGGGATGGTCCACACTTTCCAGAACAGTATTCACCTACCTATATTATCTCTCAGACCTCGAAGCACGCCTTTGTAAAGTTCATAAGGAAGGGAGTATCAATCCCATTTTATCCTTGAGGAAACTGTAGCATCAAGAGTTCAAATGACTTGTCTGAGGTTGAGAGAATTAATAGCAAAGTTGGGAGTTAAATATAGATTTTCTGACACAGTTTAGGACTCATTCAACCTCATTATACTGACTGCTCAGAAAATACGCTGTCCATGTCTCAACTGTTTCTTGGACACTTTATCCCGTATTTCCCAAATAGGGCAACATCAATTCCTCTTCATGTATAGCTAGGAGGTGGTGTCCCAGGATAAGATTTCATTGTGACCTGGACTGTAACCATATTTACACAAATTATGTTCAAGACATTTGAGTGCTTGAGAAGAACTTAATATTTATGGAATGAAAGCAAGCAAAAATGAAGGAGAGAAACATTCACGGGCAGCAGGCAGAAGACTTTTCTCTATGGGAAAATTCCAGGGAACGTTGCATCATGCAGCATTCTTGGTCCCACAAACTCCAGCCAGCCTGGATATCAGAAATCAGAAAAGAAACAGATGTTTGTTTGGACTGAGCATAGCATCAATAAGTAGGAGGATTTGGAAAGGGAAAGAGAGTGGTGAAGAGAAAACTTTTTGGAATCATCTAGTCTCGGATTTGGAGCTTAACTGATACTTACTAGCTGTGTGATATGGAACCAACGTCTCGTCTCTTTGCCTCCTGCCTCATTTGATCATCTGTAAAATGAGGATCGTAACAGCTACCTCATGGGGACAGAATGAGAAGAAAGGAGTGGTGTGCTTTGCCCAGGGCATGCAGTAAGTGGTAGCAGGTGCCTCTGCTTGGCTCTACCCAAGTGTCTCTTTTCCCTGCTTTAACCAGATTCTGCTCAAGTAAAGCCCAGCTCTGTTGTCTGCCTGGAGCTTTCTCTGCATTCTTTACTGTTCAACCATCTCTCATCTTGTGTGTCTAATATCTGATTGCTGCTAACACTCAATACTGTACATCTGAGCTCTTATTTGCTATTATTTTTATGTGCTTATATCTTTTTTCTTCTAAAAATGCTCCGAGTCCCTTCAGGGTGGGAATCATGGTTGCTCTTATACTCCCACAGTGTTTAGCATAGGGCTGGGCACAATGATAAGTGCCCTGTATATACTTATTAATGGACACACTGGTCCCAGTTGAATGACTCCTACCCTTCACTTGATACCAACAATCTTTAGATGGAAGAAAAGATTTATAATTCTTCCTTGAGTTACCAAATGAAACCACATACATCCTTTGGGGACTGGTTCTTGTCTACATTTCTAAACTCAGGAGACCTGCTTGGAGAGCTGTCATCTGGAGTGTAATAGAGCAAGGGGCAAAGGTTTCCCTGAGCTTTCTCCTGAAGATGCCTTGTTATATCTTTGGTTGCCAGGTTGAACATGCAGTAGACAACATGGTTTCATCATGAATTTCCACAATTGTATTTGAGTTAATATAAAGCATGTATTTATGACATAGTCATGACATCAGTCACAGCCTGAGCCATTTACTTAGTAAATTTTAGTATGTTTTAATGGTCTCATTTGCTCATTTATGATCTGTGAAGGAATTAAAATAGGCCTTGATGCAAAAAAAATCAGAGCTCACTCCACCAGCCAGCTGCTGAAGCAGCTCTTCTCAGAATGTTTGCCTGGGTGGAGTGTTGGGGTGATAGAGCTCAGAGAAGACTCACAGCCAAAAACAGCACTGGTCTCAGAATTGGAGTCCTGGCTTCAAGTTCTATTTCTGTTGTTAAATTACTTTGTCTATAATATGAGGGAATTGGCCCTGATGAATTTTAAGTTTCCTTCCAAATCTTAACTTTCTAAAAATCTTACCTTATTCCCAAGCCTGTATTAATAACAACCAATGGTATCCATCCTTACCTCTCCCAATCACTTCCCACCATCATTTGATTACATTTACCCTTGAATGAAATGTCTCTCCTATTTGAATCGAAAAGGTGAAAGTCACTTGAAAAGTGAAGAGAACACCAAATCCATCTATTTATTGCCAGTCTTTGTCATGTAGAGAAACTGGGACTTTGATCCTGCCCGGTGAAAACAGACTAAACTAAAAATCAAATTCCCAACCTTGATGTTGACATGACAAAACAAAACATGATGATATGTGATTTCCCAGGTGCTCCAGTGTATTCTGTGTTGCCTAAGAGTAGAATATTTCCTAGAGGGCAGGGTGTTGACTCATTTGTCAAGTCCTGTCTTAGGCCAGTGTGTTCATAATCAACAGCTGATGGTGATCACTGTGTTTTGAATGACAAATATTCCCAGCCCAGGTGGACTCACGACACTGCAATTTACTTTGAGATGACATCTGTGCAATGCATGTACAAGTTGCAAAAAGAAACCACACACAAAGAACATGAAAGAAAAGCATGTATGATCTGGGGTAGAGATGATGAGAGTGATTGCCTTCTGTAGCTCTAAATACCCTACGCTGAGCCTAGGGTCTGTCCCCCATCTAAAGACAAATGCTGTAGACACTGAAGGCCAGATCTGGGCACCTGTCCTAAGCCTTGCATTATTTTTTTAACATAGGAATGGCATGCACGTCCTATATTGCAAAAGGCTGAGAAAGGAGCGAAGAGATGATAAAAACATAAAATAAACCAATGAAACCAAGCCTCCCTAGTAACTAAAAATGGAATGGGCCCAGCCATGGTATGGCATCAGTCTGACCTTTTCACAGCCAGCTGTGGTCAATGTGGGCCATTCAAACGTGCCTGAGAGAGTACAGTGAAAGCCAACACACACATAGTTCTGAGTTGCCCAAGGCAGAGATGCACACTCTACTCACTTCCTGGCAGGACCAGGAGGCTCTAATATGGACACAGAGAAGCCAATGTGAGCCCGAGGAAGGGAACCCCTTGCTTTGTGATTGCTGACGGTACAGTGAAGTGCCAGGGCTAGACCTCAAGAGCACTGGGACAACACAGACACCTTCTGTCCCCACTGCACCCTTGGTTATCCTTGAGAGGAAAGGTCAGTAACCAGAAGAGAAGAAGAAGGAAGGAAGGGAGAGAGTGGAGAAGAGAGGAAATAACTGAGAGCCCGTGTACGTGAGCACGCATAAAGGAGGAGTACAAATTCTCTGAACACAGAAAACACTATAATGAAAGGGTAACCTTAAAATATGTACACAGGTGTGCTCAGTAAGCATCAAGAGGCAAAGTGGGCTTCTTGAAGGAAGGCAATCAGTAGCATCCATTCCACAACATATAGGCTCCCTACAGACTCAACCTAATTACATTTCATCATTATTTGGATGATATTGCTACAAGTTCTAGAAGAAGCAGGTAAAATTCAGCACTTCCATAAACATTTATTGAGCTATAACTACATGCCATAAACATGATCTTTGTCCTTGAAAAGCTTCAAATTTAGTTGAGAGTCAAGACTAACATTTATCAAATAATAAATATCTAGAAAAAAGCTCTTATGCATCAAGCTGACCTATACTTATTAGAAAAGAGAAGCTCAATGCCACTTCCTTCTCATCTTTTCACCTGTGCTAGAGATGCTTAGCTCCCCTCCACAACCCCTAGCACTTTCTTTATATCTGCCATGTATTAATTGTCAACTATTGCCTTTACATGTATGCATTTGTGTTTGTGTGTGCAAGTATGACCACACACAAAGATGCCTTCTGTTTTTCACTAGTAAAACATCTGTGCCTTCTCCATGATGACCGCCCCAGTCCCTGGTATGTAGTCAATCAGTAGTAAATATGACTTGAATGTCTATTAGGGAACAGGTATGGGGTGTTGAGTAGTGTAGGGCAAGCCCTTTCTGATGAAGAATTTCACTGGAGATCTCAGAGAGTACCAAGGTAAGTCTGGCAATGCTAGCAGAATGTAAGCAGCGTAGGGAGAACATTATCACCTAGTGGTGGGAGCCCCAGAGGGTGGCACCTTTTCTATGACTTTGATTAAATTCTATTCAACTGGAGACAGGTAGCTGGTAGGCAGCAAAAGCATGGCATAAAGATTCTGGCTTTCTGGATTCTAACTTGAACTCAAGTCATTTTACTTCTCCTTCTGGGAGAACATCATTTGTAGGATAAAGGGCTAGAATAATGGATTTCTAAGAATTGTTTCAAGTGTAAATTCTTTGGCAGCTCTATACTCTAAGACAGGTTTCATTTAAGGAGCTAGTGGTGTTTCAGTAATGGATGCTTCAATGAACTAAACATACACTGTAGAAAATGGAGTGATCGTATTAGACCAAAATGCCTCACCACCAATGAAAAATTTCCTGGTGAGGAATGCCCCGTCCCCTATTTCAAATTCAGGGCCTGGCTCAATGGCCCTTTTATTTTATTGAAACTCTTTCTCACTTTTTCTCTTTTTAAAAAGAAATTACACCCTTGGACAGCCTGTGTTACACAGCGATCATGCATGCACACATACAAGGATGTGAGAAAATCAAGGTGCTATATTAATACCCATAATTTTCCTGGCCTTCACCTTCTCCAAAACTTTAGAGAGTGGCAAATAACAGTGTAGGTGGATGATAAGGGGTGAAGGGCAGGGGGTAGCCAGAGGCCTGCACTGTTCCCCAAAACGTGCAGGAAAATCAGAGGCTGATTCCCCTGTGGGGAGGCACTAGATGAGATCTAAACGTAGAAACAACCCCTATCCACTATCAACAACAAAAAATAAAATCATGAATTCTTGTGCATGTTTACAAAACAAAACAAAACTAATAAACAAAACTCCTACCAGTTTTTAGGCTACCAGGGCAAGAGATTTAGTTTCTTTTGGGAGAAGAAAAGTTGGTAGTGAGGATGCTAAGGCAATGACAGAGAGCCATGATGCTGACCACCGGCAGGACACTTTCCTACACCACTGATATCAGGCCACTGCTCAGAGCTTGACTTGATCTTTAACAGACACCGGGCAGTTTCAATTCAGTTTGATTCACACAGGGGGAAACAGTCAACAGGTGTGTACTTTGGGTTATCCATACAACAACTTCTTTGATCTTCTTGATTCTCTCAAAGACACAAAGGTTTGGGAAAAGCAGGTCAATCTAGGTTTGGCCTAAATGAAGCTCTGAGGGGAGGGAAAGTGCCAAAGAACCCCTCACTCTCCCTGGCCATCCCTCCCCTCACCCCATCACCATCTCTTGAGTCACTCACTGCTGTCAGTCTCTGAGCTATTGTTACAGAACAGCAGCAGCAGTGCAGTGGTGGTTACAGCATGAAGGCCATAACGGAGTCAGCGTGTCTTTAGTGACAACCTACTGCTCAAGTTAACAAACATTTTTGGAGAGGAAGAGGCATGTCTGAGCATTGTTGGTGATGTCAGTAGCCTGGAAGGCAGACAGGTCTCAGCTTTCAGGAAAGCCCATCCGATTACTATGGAATAAAGTGCTGCCTCATCAAATGCAACAGGAATTCAGAGAAAGGAGACCACAGCATGATCTCTAGGAATTTTGGAAGGCAATTCCTTGAAGAAATGGGATTAGGCCATTGCCCTTGAGAGTCTTTTAATTTTTGAGGGCTGGAAGCCAATTTTGTGATTCCTCAAGTATAGACAAAGTGGCAAAAGGTCATTTGAGCCAGAAAGATAAGAAACAGAAAGAAACAGGGCTGACATAGTGTAGCATGGTATCTTTCAGATCAATCCTAGACATACCCCCCCTCTGTAATAAATCTATGTGACTTTGACAAAAGATATAATCAGTCTGTGTTTCAGTTTTGTCATCTGCAAAATGGGGATAATAACTGTGCTGACTTCATAGTTCTGTGGTTAGAATAAAATAATATGCATGTAAAGCACATAACACAATGTCTTACCTTCAATAAACATTGGCTGAGATAACTGTGATTGTAGCATGCGTTACATAAGCAGCAGGAAGAGAGGAAGAAGAGCTGTTGTTCAGTTGTTGTTAGCTCTAGGCCACTCTGAGCCCAGCAGCAGGACAGCTACGGTGCTCCATCCTAGGTTGGAGGACAGCCTGAATGACAAACCTCACAGTCTTGGACCCTGGCCAAGAGGGTCCCCCTTGTATCCTCATCATTCTGGGTTATATTTGGAGTCAGCCAGCAAAATAAAAGGCAGCCAAGCAGACACCTATAAACTGGGTTACTGGATTCTGATCTATTCACATAATGGGCTTTCCAGCTAGGGGTGGAGTCTGCAGTGAGCAGAAACACATTCTCCCTCGGCACTGCCAGCCAGATCCCAACCTCTCAAGAGACAAACCCACTTCCAGCATAATTCTCTATGCACTGCCAGCAGCCAAAGGAGTTCCCCATCTCTCTCCATTTCTCCTGATTTTTCCTTCCTTCAATTGCTTCTTCCTTCTCTCCTTTCTGACAGTAGCTTCATCCCATCTTAAGATAAGTGAGGCCATTTTCCTTTACACATCCAGAATTCCATGACTCTACCAGAGGGAGCGGGCAGCAGCAACATCCTGGTCCTTTGCATACACCAGGAGACATCACAGTTTTCACTGAATCCAGAGGTGTGACAATGATAATGCTATGTTAATAAAAAGGGCAAAAGCAGATTTCTTTGAAAATGATGATTGAAATGGTTGCATTGCATGAGTTGAATTGCATTAAAAAATGGGGATTGAAATTAGTGTTTTTAACATTTAAAGTAGGTTCATAGTCTGTGGGATATCACAAGCATGCTAGAGGACATGGGTTAGCAATCTTTTTAAATGGATGAGAAAATAGAAGCTTAAGGAAGCTAGGAGAGCCTTTTTGCAGAAATTGATAAGCTGATCCTAAAATTCATATAGAAATGCTAGGGACCCAGAATAGCCAAAACAAATTGCGAAGAAGAACAAAGTTGGAAAACTCACATTTCCTGATTTCAAAATTTCTACAAAACTATCACAATCAAGAGTGGTACTGGGATAAGGAAAGGACACATAGACCAACAGCATAGAATTGTGGTCCAGACATAAACTCTTACAGTTATTGTTCATTGACTTTTGACGAGGGTGCTAAGATAATGCAATGGGGAATGAGTCCTTTCAGTACACGGTGCTGGGACAACTTGGTCTACACATACGAAAGAAGATGATAGAGAAGAAGGAGGAAGAGGGAGGAGGAGGAGGAGAAGAGAATGGGGAGGAGGAAGAGAAGGAGCTGGGTCCCTACTTTACACGATGGACAAAAATTAAGTCAAAATGAATCCTAAACCTGAAATGTAAGAGCTAAAGCTATCAAATTCTTGGAAGAAACAGAGGAGTAGATTTTCCTGACTTTTGGTTAGTTAAAGCCTTCTCATATATGACACCAAGGCACAAGGAACAAGAGAAAAAATAAATAGATTTGCCTTCATAAAAATAAACAAAAAATTGTGCTTCCAAGGTCTCCATCGAGAAAGTGAAAAGACACCTCCCACAGTGGTGGAAAATATCTGCAACTCATACATCTGATGAGGGCCTTGTATGCAGAATATATAAAGAAGTCTTACATAACAATAAAAAGACAAAGCAATTAAAAAACGGGCAAAGAGTTGAATAGACATTTCTTCTCTGAAATTATACATGTGGCCAAAATCAGCAATTAGGGAAATACAAATGAAAACCACCATGCAATGCTACTTCATACCTACTAGGGTGGCAATAATAAAAAAAATGAACAATAGCAAACATTTGGTTAGAATGAGGAGAAATTTGAATTTTCATACATTGTTAGGGAGAAAATACAATGGCACAGCTGTTTTGGAAAACCGTTTAGAGGTTCTTCAAAAAGTTAAATGTAGAATTACCATTTGATCCCTCAATTCTGCGTCTAGGTATATACCCAGGAGAACTGAAAACATATGTTCAAACAAATCCTTGTGCATAAATGTGCATAGCAGCATTATTCACAATAGCTCAACAGTGGAAACAACTGAAATATCTACCGATGGTTGAATGCATACACAAAATGTAGTATATCCATATAACGGAATATTATTTAGTCATGAAAAGAATGAAATACTGATACACACTACAGCATGGATAAACCTCAAAAATATTATGCTAAGTGAAAGAAGCCAGACAGAAAATGCCACATATCGTTTGGTGCCATTTATAGGAATTGTCCTGAATAGACAAATCTACAGGAACAGAAAGTACATTAGTGGTTTCCAGGAACTGGAAAGAGGAGGAAATGGGGAATAAGTGCTAATGGATACAGGGTTTATTTTTAGGGGTGATGAAAAATGTTCTGGAATTAGAGAGAGGCGTTGATAATAGAAATTTGCAAATACACTAAAAAACACTAAACGTACGCTTTAAAAGGTGTATTTTATGGCATATAGTTATACCTCATTAAAGCTGTTATTAAACATAAACAAAAGTCTAAGAGGGTGACCGACATCACACAATCATGAACCTGACAACTCAAAACAGGAATAATGAGACTGGTCTAGTCACTTTCTAAAGTTCATTTATAGCCCCACTTTTGTTTTCTTCCACTGTGACTTCTTTTCATTTTTCCTACCTTGTTGAGTGTTGTCTGTCTTTGTAAGTAAGCCCTTTACTATTATTCTAGAACAAGGAAGGCTAGAAATATAGAAAAAAAATTAATCTAGCCAAATTTTTGTTCCGAACTCAATTTAGGACATTTCCTATCACTGTATAATGAATTTTTCCCATCTTAAAAGAGGAGAGGGCATTTCCTTCTGTGTTCTGCCAGTTTTCTCCTGGTGCAGGGGAGTTGTGAGGGGCGGTTTGTCTAAAATTTTATCTTTGCAGGATATTTTATCCCTTTGAGGCTCACCTGATGAGCTAGTTACACCAAACGCATTAAGAACACGTCAAACACTGAGGAAAGATGGAGTGTGTGCAGGTCACTTTAGTAGCTGTTAAGACTACTATTAGAAGAGAAAGAAGGTAGCATCTAGTTATCTCCCTGGAGCGTTCTCAAGAGCAGTCTGTCATGCTGCAATTCTGGTGTTTCAAACTCTTCCTCTTAATCACTCAAGTTCCAAGAATCGCACCAGCTTCCAGACTCAGTTGGAAAAGCAAAGATGTCCAGTGTTTCCTGGAGTCTTGGTTCTAGTGACCCCCATCCTCAGAAAGCCTGGTTGTCTGTTAAGTAGGATTCAGGACTTCCATCACCCAGTGATTGACCTTTCTAGTCAGCAGTCCTGCTGCTGGGCCATGGGAACAGGAAAGGGTGTCCAACAGGTGACCCTGACCATTGGCTGCAAGTGCACCTAGAGTGAGGGATGTGCAGCTGCAAAGTGGTGGAGGTAAACTCCTGAGCCAAAGCTCATGGTAACACTGGAGAATACTGGCCAAGAAGAAAGTGGCCGGGAAGAGTTTTCCAAGGGTAGCTTCCAATTATAAGGAAACAACTCCTCTGACGGTTCTCCGGGTCAATTAATTTTTGTGTGACTCCTATTGATGTTGGCTGCAATGCTGAAACCTGCTGTGCCACAGTTGCCTCTGAAAAGTTTGATCTGGGCTGAAGAGTCCTTGAATCAGAGGTGGAAGGGACTTTTGCTTAGAGGATACTGTGAATGTCGTGAGTGCTGTGGCTTGTGGCAACATCCCTGTTTCAATGCCTTTGGTATCAGAGACCTATGACTTAGCAGGAAACTGTTAGGATCCAGGACTGAAATCTGGGTCCTGGTAATTAATTAATTGATTAATTCCATCCATATAAGTTACTGAGCATCTAAGTTGGGTTAGCCATAGTTCTATGACATAGTGATAACTAACATGGACATATTTCTTAGCCTTCTAAATTCTACAGGAGTCACAGTTCGGGCTTCTGTAACCCTCTAGAACAAGCCAACCTCATCTACTAAAAGATTTCTAGCAATCACTGACGTGCTCCTTTATCTCACTTGCCCAGGAAAAACAGCTCCAATCCTAGTCATCCTTTCTCCATGAACACGCTTCTTGGACTCCTGTCCTCTTGGTCTGTCCTTCTTTATTCCAGTTCTGGTTTTTTAATGTTCCCTTTAAAACGTGGTATCCAGACACTTGCTCTTGCTGAACTGGACCAGTACACCATCCTGAAACTACTGCCTCTCTTACTGTACACCCTCATACTTTTATTCATGGGGCCTCCATTTTCTATTGATCTTTTTCATTTTGAAGTCACCTAAAACTTTGTCTAAGAGATTGCTGGTTCTTCATGAAAAATTTCCTTCTTTCTTGAGCATGCTGCTATATTTCCCAGACTCTTTTTAGTTAGATGTGGCCACCAGCGTGAACCTAGACAGTGACATGTGAACAGAAGAGACGTGTGCCCTTTTTCAACCAAGTCGCAAGTCTTGGGAGGAATGGATGGATGTACTCTGCCATACCCCCATTTACTTGTTTTGCCAACTTGATGCAAGGAGATAAGGCCCTGGCAGATGGCAGAGTCATGAGATGGAAGGAGCCTGGGTTCCTGAATCACTACATGGAGTATTGTCTCTGGCCAGAAACATCAGACCCTGAACTATCACACATTTGTTAAGTCCGGCTAGCCTACTATAACTATATTCTATAGCCTACTTACAAAGTCAACCTGTGCTTGTGCAATGAGCTAGTCTAAATATAATCACAGGATTTTGCATTGCTAAGTCTGTGAAAATGGTTTTAAATTTTTGGAGGTTTTGTTTTGTCATTTTTTGGAAATACCAATCTCATTTATAATCAATTTGGCATCTTTGACCATGAGAAAAACACTATAAGCAGGGCATTGAAATCAACAGCATTATACCTATACGAGTAGGGGAATTTAAGGCAAAATGAATAGAAGCTACACAGGCCCAGAAAACAAAAAGGAATATGCACTGACTCCCAAGCCCAGATATCTTTGCATTTGTGTTGCATTTTGTCTGTATGTGTTGTCACAAACCTAGAAATCTTATAAACAAACAAAATAGGTAGTCACAGAGGGATCATTCATTTCACCCTTATCTTTGAAAAAGAGTTAGTGTCATTGATTTTGTAGCATGGATCCACACTAAACTTAATCTCTAAGGTAATTCTATTTCCTATTTGTAAAATTCAATTCTGTTTAATTCATTCATTTATTCATCCATCCATCCATACATTAGCAAACATATATGAATAGCCTGCTTTAGACCCAGTACTATAGCAGGTTTTATGTAAGACAGTAAGAATTAGAAGATATGATTCCTGGCCCAAAAGACCTTTAATTTACTGTGGAGATAAGCTGCATATAAGAAAAAAATAAATGAAACGTCAAGCCTTAAATAACAGGGTCATCAAATGAGCAGTACAGATATTAAGTGTCAAAGAGTTCCCAGGAAGGAGATTGATAAATTAATTCAATTTAACTAGTATAAGTATTTATTGAGCACCTACTATGTGGCATTAGATAAATTTATTTAGATAATTATTTTGTGATTTTAATTTCAACAAGCATCTATTTTGTGCCTAGTCTGTGCACTGGGGATGAAGACACCTGCAAGAAGTTTACTGAAGAGACAAACAGACTGAGTGGTAGGTATTCTAACGATAATGACAATGGTATTTGTCCAGCTCAAGAGCCCTGACTGTTTTATCAAGTCTTTGAGGACAAAGACTGCTTCTTACATTTCTTCATTCCTTTCTCCTCTCACCATCTGAGTCATCCCCATAAAGTCCCTTTGGACTCCCTAGATTGGTTTATTATAAGCTTTCTCACAGTGTGGCTGGGCATTGTTCACAAAGAGAGCCTTTTTTGGTAAGCAAAGGGGATCTAAGTTGTCAATAATATCAGTAGTGATCTATTTCTGTACCTTTTCCCTGACATTTCAGGGCAACCGAGGGAAGATAAAATGCTCTGGACTCCTTGTGTAGGACAGCAGGCGTGTACATGTCAGATAGGCACGGCCCAGAGTAGGAGGGAAAGAGAGCCCTCATTTCCCCATTTTTCACATGGGAAAGCATGGCTACAGGTGGGTGTATTTAGTATGAGTAAATGCTTAACTGGTGTGGAAACAGTGTTTATTTCGTGTGTGATAATGGTGACATGGTTATGCATCAAAATGCTCTTGGCATTAAGAAATACTCAGGGAAGGAAGGAGAAGTCAATAGATGCTGCCTTGCACTCTGCTCTTCAAATGGATCAGCAAATGTGATAAATTTGGCAAATGTCAGTAATATTTGAATCTAAGTAGAGGTTATATAGATGTTCATTGTATTAGTCTCTTAATTTTTCTGTATTTTTGAACATTTTCATAGTAAAAAGTTGGTTAGAAAATGCCTATCTACAGTGAGGCAACTGGAAGGCCTGGTTGAATGCTCCCTGCTCAGCTCTGCCTGCACTTTTTCTTTCGGTAGTTGACACCTGAAATTCTACCATCATGAGCCTCAGTCTGATTTAGCTAAGGGGTTGTATTCATATTAAAATGTACATACATCAAACAATATTAGCAATAGACTATACTATGCACAAATAAATACATAAATACAGGTGCTGGTTAGAAATGATAGGAGAAGACACTATAAACTGTAACAGAGAGAGAGAGAAAGGTAGACATGGTGGGTGGGAGCAGAGCCCTAGAGCTCTTCAACAGAACTGTCTGCAATGATGAAAATATTGGGCATCTTCACTATCCAATATGGCAGCCACTAGCTACTTCTAACTATTGGGTACTTGCAGTGTGGTTAGCATGGCTAAAGAACTGAATTTTCCATTTAATTTAATTTTAATTAATTCAATCTTATAATAGCCATATGTGGCTAGGGGCTACCATGTTGAACCATGCAGTTCTAAAGAGACATGAGCCTAGGCAGGCAGAATAACTAGCTCCTGTAAGTGAGCCGGTAACTGGGGAGTTCACACTTTGTAAGGGAAGTGAAAAAGATGTGTTAAAATGCATAGTTGGTGGGGAAGGACTAAATGAGGGAAAGTGGTTGTCCTTAATGGTTTAAGAACATTAATGGTCAAATATTATTAGAAATGCTTGTCCCTGGGTAATATTTATAATTGGTCAAGTCACAATTATTGCATGATGGATCTGTTCAGTATCAATTTTTTCCATACAGCTTATAAGTGCAACACACGCACTGAGTGTATAATGCTTGGTTAGCATGACAGGAAAGGCGGATTCTAGGGAGTGGGATACATCAAACACCACGCCCATTGAGTGGGTTAAATGCTATAGGAAGAGGGTTATGTCATTCATTTCTTCATCTCCCCTACCTCCTATCTCACCCAAAGCTTCAGCCAAGAGGAAGAGGATGCCTCCCACACGGCCACGGGCTTAATGAAGTGTTGCCCCTTAGTGGCCTGAAGTCACTCACATGCAGGCAAAGATGATTCTAAGAACGCAAAGATATAAAGCAAAGAACAAAGTTAAGAAGAACCAGGAAAAGACTGAATTCATTAGACAGGTCTGCTTGGCTTCAAAAGCTACAGTCTCAAAAGTGTATCTCCTGATGACTTTATTTTTCTTTCAACTTTTCAATGTCATTGGCCCTGTCTGAATAAAGGACAAGAAAGTCCGAGCTCATCCCAGAACAGACAGAAGAACACAGAATACACCACTGCAAAGCCGGACATTAGTCCTCATGCTGGGCGGAGTAACATGCGAAGGAGAGGATCTACCAAAGTGAGAGGCTGTTAATTCCCCAAAAGAAACAGAACAAAACTAAATTAGCATTATTAGCTCAAGTGAGGAAGCTGAATCTTCTCAGGGTGTCAAGCAGTTTTTGTTCTGTTTTATATATTAAAGCCTCATGTGCCGTTTATTGTTTTTGTGGAGTTAAGTGGATTCA